>JAHLJT010009436.1:120351827-120400107 GCA_031308135.1 Acheta domesticus
AAAACCCCAAACCAATTTTGGCTGGACTTCCTCAGGGCTCCCCATTGTCACCTATATTATTCAATATTTACACTGCTGATATCCCTACATCCAACACAATCAATATAGCACAATTTGCAGATGATACAGCATTGTATTGTTCTAGCACATCACTTGATATATTAAGAAACACAATACAACAATATCTAAATCAAATCAGTGCTTGGTCAAACAAATGGAAAATTAAATTAAATCCATCCAAATCAACAGCAAAAATCTTTTCATTAAAAACCATTTCAACACCACCACCTCTCACACTGAACAATAACATTATTCCTTGGACTCCACAAAACAAAACAGTGAGATATCTAGGACTACATTTAGACACCAGACTTAACTGGAAAGAACATATAAACATTAAAACACAACAAACAAAAGTCAAACTAATCCAATTAAAACCATTAATAAACAACCACAGTAAAATAACAATAGAAAATGCTAAGCTCATATACACAGCAGTAATAAGACCCCTAATGCTCTATGCCTGTCCTGTCTGGATTAATGCAGCAAAAAACCAATATTCATAAATTACAGGTCATACAGAATAAATTCCTGCGAACTATAACCAATGCACCCTGGTTCATCACAAACAAACAACTTCATAAAGAAATTCAAATAAAGCCTATCATACATCACATCACTAAGTTATCCCATAATTTTTATAACAATTTACCATCAATAACACAACTATCCCAATATAACCTAGGCAAAGCACCCAGAAACGCAACCAGAATAAAAAATAGATTTCCCAAGCATGTTTTTTATATACAATTTGCAAATTTGGATGATTCCTTGTGAGGTGCTCAGTGGGTTTCCTCTCCCTAATAAATAGTTGTAAAGAAGTAATAGTTTAGATTTTTAATGTAGATAATAAGCATCAAAACAATGTGATAAAGTTTGTAAAGTTAAACTGAGCCATGTATCATATTCAAAAAAATAAAAATTATTGAACCGAAAAAAACAGTTTTGTATTATATAATTGAGATTTAGGGGCTGAGGTCATTGAGAATCACAAGAGATCTAATGAGAGCGAGAACGATGGTGAGGTGAATAATGATGGAGCAATGGTGGAATAAAAGGATAGGGATACGAGAATCCCGAGAAAATCTGTCGAAATCTCGCTGTTGTGCTATGAATTTCTCATGAATTGGCCCGAATCGAACGCGGTTCGAATGTGCAGATGGTATCCATTACGCGACGATCCCTCTCCCTGCTTGTTAGCAAATTAACGCGAGAATAAATAAATTAGAAATACGTATATTTATTGTTCCACAAAACAAGATTTATATGAATTTTAAAATGAAAATAAACAAATATTAATATATTAAAAATGTTAAAATTTATATTACTGGGAAAGATGATTTGATCCATACTCCTTGAACAAATAAATTTGAATTTGCTTTCGGCTTTGATGAAAATGGCATAAAACCACTTCAACGGTGCATCAAAAAGCACGTCTCTTAAAATCACGTTATTTAATTAGGTGTCAATTTTTTTAGTGAATTTCTTTCTACATTCATTATTTAAAGCATACAGGATAGGTGGTTAAAACTGGACAAAGATCCTGTTCACTAAGTCACGGAATACACCACTAAAGTATTGAATTTCAAACATCTAGATGGCAAAAGTCTAGATAAATTTGTGTGACGTGTCAGCAAGAGGAAATCAGCAATTCTCTCGGTACAATATTGCGATCTGTATGTAACGACTTTCTTATATATTTAATTCACAATTTTTCGATTCACAGAACTTGTTTAAAAATTGCCGTTCCTCCAATCGGGCGAGATGTATCGGGGAATGTTCATTTTTGAAAACTCCTACGAATACGTTGTTGTCCTTACAAACATTTTTGAAAACTCCTACGAATACGTCGTTGTCATATTAACTAACAGAACGGAGGGACGAATAGGACTGACGGACGAACAGATCAGATGGACGAACAGGACAGACGAACGAACGAATGGATGGATGGACAGAGAGATAGACAGAAAAAATTATAACACCAGGGGACGCCAAATACGGAAATAGTTGACAGTCGCTACCTTGTCTACTCTGTATCAGAGTAATAAAGTTTAGAAAACCAAACGCTTTATTAATTTATTCAACGTGTGGACTCCGTCCCTACCAGAAAAAACAACACAAGGACCGCACCATAAGCGAAGGAAGACGCACAAACGAGAGAATGCCTAACAAAACGAACCAACTAACCAGGGGCTTCAAACCAACACAGGTCCTGGGAGAGTTCATCTGCAAATCTGAGCAGGTCTGGGCAGGGGGTTCGGCAGATGCGACGTAAAGCACGGACCGGCCGCCTGATCCTCTCGAAGACATGGTTTCGACCCGGGCGGGTGGCAGGGCGAGACGGGCTGAATACGAAGAGGATGGGCAGACTGTTTGTCGAGCGGCTTATCCGCGGAGAAAATTAATTTACCCTAATCTCCGCCGCGCTGAGAGGAGAGGACGGGTGCAGTCGCTGCGCGGAATCCATTAGATTGGCGCGGAGGAGGCCGCACAGCAGAAAAACGCGCCGCGCAGATTACGGTCAGCGCGGTCTGTCGGAGGACAATGGACAGGCGTGAGGGACACGCAGTCGTTACGCATGGAAAAGCGTTCACTTGGTACCAGTAGGAGGATCCCCAACGACGTGCACAGATCCTTCTAGACGAGTTAGGGTAAAAAAAAAAGAAAAGGAAATCATGAGTTCGGGAAGAACGGGAAGAGAGGAAGCACCCCTGCCGCCGAATCGTTTTCTACGACGGGGACCTCCCTTAGCGAAGGGTGCGCGCAAAAAAGTGTGGACGCTGAACGAGTCCACTTCTTCCACCCCGCTGTTAATTCTCTCGATTCATTGGATGAGCATACGTATGGCGGGAATTACAGACAGACTCGAAGCACGGGAAAACAGCACGGCCGGAAGAAAAAGAACGGAGTGTGGGAGAGAATCGCTTCTAAAGGAGAACAGAAGGGGATGGGAGTGGTAGTAGATGAAGCAGTAATTTCTCGATTTCCCGCTGCGCCTTGAAATCGGTCGCCATCACAATTCCCTGTCACCCTACTCCGCGGCAAGCGTCGTCGCCAACCTACTACGCCTTTCGCGTCTCCTTGTCCAAGAGGGGGTGGGAGGCTCTAATCGGTCTGCCCTTATTGCAGGGCTCGGTCGGCGCCCCTCTGGCTGCTTCAGTCCCCCTCCACTGCGACTGTCGTGCGGGTCGGATTCCATCTCTGCGTTCTTCCAGGCTAATGAACCTTCGCCCCGAAAGCTGCAGCTTTGTAATAGCTTGGGTAGAGTTAGCTCCTCCTCTCACGAATCCACTCCGATTTTCATTTCCTCCACTGCTCTTCCAGGAAATCATTGAGGGAAACGAAAATAAGCAAATTTCACATCAGTTTCCTCAGAAAAGCAATTAAGTTTCGCTATTACCTAGCGAAATCACCTGCCCGCAAGCGTGTGTATGCTGACCGATTTAACAGCAAACATAGCATGTTCCTAGGTCATTTCTAACTCTTTTTCATAATTTGACGATTAAAACACTATTCACGCACTTTAAAATAACGATTGAAAATATTTTCATTTCAATCTCTTCGACATAATTTTTGTAACACTTTCTTAATTCCATTTTATGAGAGATAGGTGGGCCCAATACTAAATGAAAATAGAAAGATTTAAAAGCAATTAAAAGATAAAGCGTTGTTATCTGGAGGCTAAATTAACAAAACATTCGTCATCTTTTTATCTCGCTCTTTCTCACAACAGACACAGATGTTATTGTTAATTCTAAGTACCTCATGATGCTTGAATTAATTTCTGAGATTTTTCTTCTGGAAACATTGTCGATTATGAAAATCGTTGTCGTTACTTGAGAGGAAGGCTGCGCAAGCGAATCAAAATGCTGGGAGCCATGGCGCGCCTTTAAACCCCGAGGGCGACGGGCGCAGGCCGGCGGGGGACGCGCGGATGACGCCCACAGCGCACGCGCGGGCCGAGAGCGCGCAGGGGTGAAAGGCCGACGGCGACGTCAGCCGAGGCATGTAGAACGATCCTTCAAGTGCAACCGGACCGCAGATAGGGGAGAGGGCGCTTTGGGGATGGACCCTGTCGTGGGGTACAGCACGGGGGAATAGGGGCGGGGCGGCACGGGGATGAGCAAGAGCGAGGAGGAGGACGGGGGGCTCAGTTGGGAGGAGAGAGAGGAATCCCGGACGCTGACGAGGAGGGGGAGAGTAGAGGCAGAGAACGGGGCCAGAGGCACGAGGAGAGCAGAAGGGAGGCGGAGAATCCGAGAGGAGCGGGACGACGCGGCACAGGATGGCCCGGCCGGTTCAGGAGGCGTCGACCGGAAGAGGCAGAAAACGGGGAAGCCGGCGCGGCGGGCCAGCAGGACAGGCCGGGTGAGGAAGGGTGAGGAGGTGCGGGGCGGACGTGTTCACGCAACGGAAGTGCTGGCCGGGGTCACATCGCGCGTTACAAATTCCATCAAGAGGCTCACGCTGGCCGCCCATGCATTTCGAGGGCCCCGTTCCTAAACACCCGCGCGCCGCCGCCGCCGCCGCCGCCACGACCAGACGTCCGACGCTGAGGCTGAGGCGAGGGGGCCCCTCTGTGCCCGGACGCCCAGGAATTTATTTCGCAGCCGGCCAGCGCACTCGGCGGGGCGAATTAACCACGCACTGATAGCATCGAACTAATCAATAACAACGAAATATGTAGGCTAGAGATTGAATCCATGGGTCTAGCGCTCTCGTATAAACGTGACAAGCCTCCATGAATTAAAGAAGTAGAGGGAGGTTTTTTTTGCTCACTGTTAATCTCCATGCAACACGCGAGTAAAACGTACTTAGTATTAATCTTCCAAGTTTGCGTTTTCACCGGAAGGTAAAACGTGTTAAACGATAAAGGTAACGAGCACTATTTGAAAGCAACCGCACTGTGTCAGTGGTGGCAAACGAATTTGCACATTTAAGAAACGGAATATAAAACAAGGATATTTACACCGTAGGGGCTGAGAATTGCAAGAAGACAAACGTTTTATCCATTGCTGTCTTTAGCACTACAAAACCACAGAAACTATAGCGTTTCTCGAGGCAGACAAATGTCCTTTCTACGGCAGACGGCGAATCGACGTCCGGGCTTCTGCCTCCCGCATTTCGGAGGCGCGGGCCCGCGAGCGAGGGAGCGACAAGTTCGGCGCACGATATCGTCGAATCGATGGGAGCCGCTCCTTCCCCGCAGGAAATCACGTCAAGTGGCCGGTTCCGACGCCTCCCGCGCCCCAGGCCCTCGCGCCGGCAACGCCCAGGGCCCCTCCGCCCTCGCCGCGCCTTCGCGTCCCGGGTGTCGCCGTGTCATTACGATCTCCCTTTGCTTTCAGCCTATTCACAGCCCCTCAATTTTTTCAATGAAGTTAGGATATTTATTGTTGGAACAAACCAAAAACTGTTTGCAATTCTATGTTTGTGCTACAACATTGGCATCACAGCTTATTTTTACACCTCTAGAAATAAGCCAAAAATCAAATACGCATCCTTCATTATCTATTGTAAAATAAAACAGATACGATTAGGATATTTGAGAGATTATTGATATTCTTCTAATTGACATACGCTTTCGCACAATTCATTATCTTGAACGGTTCTAAATCCCGATAATTTACTATACATTTTCCATAACTATCTTCCTCAACTTCCCTCGTCAGTGCCATGTGCCCTTCGACGACGCTCTTGTGCTTCGACCAAGTCTCCACAACTCTGCTGTTCCTTGTCGCACCTCGTCGTCCCTTCTTCGCGTGCTCCTCAGCCACGCCCACGGGCTGGAGTGCCCCTTGAACGCGCGTCGGAACAACTTCGACCAAACCGCCCTCAAGTGCCATTACGACGCCCGAGGGCGTCCGGCGACGCCTTTAGTAGCGAAAGGTGCCGCCTCGCGACGACCATCCAAACTCGTTCCTTTGACTCTTTTCCAAAGTATAGCCGTTTGGTTTCACTTTTTCCCTCCCTTTCGCAGAATCAGAAACATGCTCTCACTATTTGTTCTTATCGCCGCTAATACGGAATTTCCTCTGCTTATCTCTATTTACAGCACCAAAATGTGGACAATGGGAAAAAGGATCCTAATTACCTTTCTGCACGCCATTCTCACGAACTGTATCTGCGACACAAATCAACGCAGGAAAAAAAAGCTCGTACTCGTAAATATATCAGCATTCCGGAATAAAACAAATCGAAACAATAATAAGCTAACTACTGGTGAGTTGGGCAAACAAAACTAAAACACACTCCGAGTGGCGAAGGAATTGAGTGGCGTTCACCGCAGACATGTGCTCCCGTGCTTCGTGAAATAATAGATCGGCGAGTAAAACATTACAGCAGATCGACCCTCTTTTCACCAATCTCGATGCAATTACGCCCGACAACTAAAACGCCAGCCCGTTTGCCACGCTCGCTGGTACCACGTGAATAATTCCTTGCGGGCTGTTGCCCGTGGTGCCCGAAGGCAGGAGCTTTAAAGGGACTAGACCAGAGGCATAGACAGCCAATACAATTTCTCTTTAAACAACGACTGTTTTCCAAGTTGCAACATTAAATATTTCATTATACAATTGTTACAATAATACATCCAAAGTATTATTAGTTATGTGTAACACATTTGAATTTTCACAATCACAAAAACCTCTTTTACGTAGTGAAAAACAAATCAACTCAGTAAGCAAATTTTTTCTATTAAAATTTCAAGTCATTGAGTTAAAAAGAAAGCAACTATGAAACAAGTTAATATGCATGTAAAAAGAGAAAATCAATTCACTTCAGAACTCTAAGGCATTCTGTTTTATTTAGGCTGAAACAGACACAATCCAGAGCAAGGAGGCGAGCGGATCCAGGGCGGGCCGAGGCCCGCCGCGCAGGTGGGTGTCCCGCACGGGGACGCCTCAACGTCAGCCCTCGCCCGCTGGTCGGCCGGCCGAGGCGGCGCCCCTGCTCCCGCCGCGCGCTTTAGCGCCGCCTTGACTGACGCGGACGCGCGTAACCGAGCCGCAGCGTGCTGAATAGTGCAAGGGGCGCCGTCCGTCGCGGCGCGAATCCCCGCTCCAAATTGAATCATACCGCTCCTCAACCGCGAAGCGGGGCCCGGGGCTATGGGGGGGAGGGAGCGGGAGGGCGGCGCCGGTGGCCGCTAGAGAGTAGCTGCGCCGCCGCGCCGCCACCGCTGCCCCGCGTGGGAGGCGCGAGGCCCTCGAGAAGAACGGGCGTTAACGCCTGAAAAATTCCGCAGTGTTTTAACCCGGCTAAATCTTTAAAGACGTCCTTGCGAGGGCTGCGGCTGACCCGGAGGCGGAGGCGACGGCGGCGAGGGAGGGGGCAGCGAAAGTGACGGCGGCGGTTGGCAGCTGCGGAGGGAGTGGCAGCGGCAGCGGTGATGAAGGGGGAGGCTGCGCCACGCGGCACCGAAGGGGACGGGCGGCGGCGCGAGAGACCCCGAGGCGGTCCCATGGCGCGTTATCTGTTTGTGGCGAGAGCGAGAGCTTGCGATGCATAATTTAGTTGCCCCGGAGCTGTTTCCCGCGTTTTCCGGCGAGCGGTGGGACCGAGCGGGAAAGCGCGTGAGGGTCGCGACGGCGCGGCGGCGGAGCGGGGCAGCGGGGGCTGCGGGGCTGCGGGACGCGCATTGACAGGAGCGCTGAAAGGAGGTCCCAAGGGAAACGGAGCATCTCGCGTCGCCGCTGCCACTGCTGCCATCCGCTCCAAGCAGGTCCCCAGCGCCTTAGGTGAACCTTGGGGGCGTGGCGGCGGAGCCCTGGGCCCTCATCCCAAGGAAGGTGGACTATTTAGAACGCTTCCCTAGATCCTGGATAGCACACGAGCCTTGGTTTAACGATGAGTTACATAGTGAGGAAGTGATTTAATTCAAGTAAAAAGCTCTAAAATTATAAATGTTATGTCGAAAAATAATGAACATATGACACTTTTTGGAATGTACAAGCATATGTGAATACAAAATGTTATTGAAGTAAAAATATTTAAAAATTAGCATACAATTCGTGTTCAGAAATAAAACTATTATATTAATAAAAACATTCTGAGGCTGGCAGTTTAGATGACACTAGAATGTTAAAATCAATAGTGAAATGTACACGATGATTTGGAAATGGAATAAGCTTTTGCGAACGATGGTCGATCGAGAAGTGCGGCTCCGAATCCATCGTAGTACTGTCAGCCTAAAGGCGGCCTGAGAGATCGAGCGAACGATGGGGAGGACGAAAAGGACGTCGCCGCCGCCCCAGGAAAGAGCGGGGACATGTTGACTGCCGCAACAGTTCCATTCGAAAAGATGCACGTCACATTGGTTCCAGTGCGGATGGAAACAAATGTTTGGAGTCGTGTATTGAGTGAAAAACGACTATCAAATTCAAAAACTAAAAGAATTGCTTGAAAAGCACTAGAAAAAGTGTTGTTTTCTGCTCAATAAAATTAAAAACATAACTGTCTCTACGATGTATGATCCTTGGTAAAGCACTTCGGAAACAATGTAAACAATCTATTTGTATAAACGTAAAGCAACTAGTACACGTTATCGTTTTAAATTAATCTTACTGAAGTATCATGTTTTCCATTCGCTGTTTTCCTTTTCTTGTATTACTTCCGAGGCACATACTGGAACAAGCTCACAGGAACAGCTGTTTAATACATTTTGTAAACTATTACGTATACTCTAATTTGCACGCCTTGCCATAAAAAAGTAATTGATTATCATACAAGCAAAATTGTAATTGTGTTGAATTCCTTCTGATTGCATTGTATTTTATTCTAATTGTATTGTATTCTGCATTGTGTGTTTAACCATCTAAGGACGCGAAGTCCAGCCCACAACACATTGCGCGATCGCTGTATTAGTCTATCGCTCGCTAGCGAATTCTCAGAATCTACCCACGTACATCACATCCGCTTGCCACCCAATGGCGCGGCGCTTCTCGGAATTATTACAGCATGCAATTTACTTGATATTCTGCTTCATTACACTCGTCAAAATTCCTAAATTTCAATTTGCTGTAAAATTATACAACTTGTTTAAATTACAATCTAAATACAGCTCAAAAGCCTTTTAGATATAGCGATCTGATGTCGATCCTCATTGGATGAAACGGTGAACCGCGCGTACTGTTCTGGCCCCACCGTGCTGCACTAACGGAATCTTCAGTGGCCTATGAGAGCGCGCATGAACCAGACATGCTGTCGCGCTCTTCTTTATTAACTTATAACTAATGCCAATTACATCAATAATGTCTATAGTGCGCATGTAAGATATTTGAGATACAATGATATATAGCACGTATTTTGATGATATATAGCACACAGCTGTATTTTAGCTGATTTACTACAAATTGATTGTAAATAACATTCACGTGTCCGGCATCATGTTACGTTTCGCCCAGACTCATAGTCAGTGCCTGTGTTCATCTACTAATGTGAGCAGTGATTTGCGTGTGAAAGGCATTTTTGAAACCCATGTGGTTCAACTTCATAATATGTGCCAGCACTCCTTAATATCACGTCATCTAATTATTACAAGACAGCGTCAATGTGTCCCGTATGTACTGATACTTTGCTAATTGCAGGCATTACTTATGCGTAACGCACTGTAACAATCAACATATCTCTTACCATGCATCCTGCATGTAGTGGTTGTATGTTAATTGTCACCTACGGAGCGGTCCTTTCGTCCCACTTCAGTTTGAAGTGACCCATGTGTCCCGCCCTGCAGATGATGTCAGTGTGTTATGACGCCTGTCCCCTTTCCACGATTACCGCCGAAAGACGGTGTAATGCGTGTACGATGATTATTCAGTCAAACGTATGCAGCATATCTTTAACAATACTGTGCTCCCTTTCCATTTCATCATCATCTATTGTATTCAATGTATTGTGTCGTAATTTTCATTTTGGCAACGAAAAATCAATGATCATTTGTTCTGAAATGTTTTCAAATCTAAAAATACACCTACAATGAATCCACAACCTATTCACTTCAATTCTAAAAACACCTACGGTGTTTCCATAAACCATTTAAACATCCTTGTAAGAAAGTGCATTTAATTAACTAATTCTATGTAATGATTATTCAGTCCAATTATGTCTTATAATTTAAATGATGTCTTCTGAATTACCCCGATTTATGGCATCTTCCCAGGAATATCATGTACCTTATTTCAAAAATCTACAGCGTGTATGTTCGCAAATAAACATACTGGTCTTTCGATAAGCTATTGTTGGTAAGTGATGGCGCTGGCAGCAATTATATGGCACCACCCTTAAACAAGTTCATTGCTTATATTGGCTAGCTCCTCCAGCACAGTTTAATCTTAGTTTTTTCAGGACCATGAAACTAGTTTCAAAAATATTGTATAAGACATCAATACTTATCGGTGAATTCAGAAGGACAATTCCTGATTCCTTTCCTTATAAATCGACAACAAAACTTCACCAAATCATCTAGGTTATGTTTATGATTTGTGATGAAACAATCTGTTTAAACAATCCATACGACAGGCTTCACTAGCATGGGTTCTTTCATATTTCACATGCGCTAATGCTTGTAAGCGTCACAGATTAAGTATCCGATTATAAGTCAATAGGTATCTACTCTCAATTGTTATAAATTATTACATCAGTTCAAAATTTACAATGAGACAATTTTTCAACATAGACATCATTTCACTGTACTTAGTCCATCATAGCACCAGATTTCCGATATACCCAGAAAAAATGATTTTCGTTTGACCAGCAAATCATGTATGGACCTGTAGGTCTGAGGAAAATATCGGTCTCTTAAAGCAACTTTTAGAGGAGGAAACATAGTAATTAAACGTAACAAGATCGGCATTACATCCGGGATGCTCCGACATACATTTTGTTGTCTTGCAAGAAAATGTCTTTCGACAATCCCTCTCAGCATTCTCATATGCAGAACCTGACGAAGGGGTATGGCATGACACTTCGTCGATTGTCACTCATGGGTTATTTACAATCAGGGCATGAAATTGCTACGTTTTGAGATCTGTAGTGGATGAGGCTGAATGACTTGCTCTTTTCTCATTCAATGTGTTATGTTCAGATAAAGAAACGTTGAACATCAACTTTATTCAGGCTGACTATGTACAATTGTTAAAACTCTCTTTTAACATAACTAAAATGCCTTTCCCAAAAAAACAAAACTTCTATCATCAAGAAGGCGTGACTCTTCTCGTCATGCCAGGCCGTCCATCGGCCATATCGGGCGGGGACCCAAGGCTGTAGCATTCCCTTGCTCGGCCGTCACCTCCTGCTGTCGTCGCAAGGCCCACGGTCCCGGCATGGCCGTTCTCCAATAAGGGTGGGCGACTCTCCCTCACCCACGATGTCAACTTCGAGCCCTCCCAGGCTCAGTCGGTGGCGCGTGTCCGCCGTGCTGGTGCCACCAGCAGCCCACAGAGTGCGCGTTGGCCATGACACACGCGCGCGCGGCAGATTCAAAATGCTGCCATATCACCACTATACTTGTTTGGTTTCAACAGGTAAATGCCAAAGAAAACATTGCATTGCACCACGCAGTGTTGAAAGCCTTGAAGAATTTCTGCTTTTGGTACACACTGACATAACAAAAAAGGGATAACGGTTCTTTTCTGGTGCAATTGGAGAGTGATGCAGATATGTTTAAGTCTCAACAACTCGGGTCAATAAAAGGTGATACCATTGAAACTCGCCATAACCAATGGGGGGAACTGTCATCTTAAGGTCGGTACGTGCACATAGCTGTAAAATCAGCCTAGAGACAATTAGAACAACAGTGCATGTACTTATTGACTTATCTTCTTAGAAATAATTCTTGAACAATGATATTTCTGTAACCAAAACAAGAACATTTCTGGGTGAATTCGGGCCAAATCGAACAAGACCATTCTCGCAAAGTACAAAATAAAATTAAAACTGATGTCTGATCTAGTAGTAACAGCAACTTCATTTTAGCAACAGCTTAGACGCATGTGCCCAGAGAGAACTACACTGAAAATGTTAGAAAAGAACACGAAGGAAATGGCAGAACTATAACATTAAATTGAAAAAAGGCGTAATAAAAATTTAATGTGCATCCAATAATCCGGTAGTTCCTTTCATTGTTTTAAAAGCCGGTTGAGGGGTCCCTTACACACACCCCCTGTTTCCCCGTGGGGAGTTCCGAGGAACGGCTGGCCGGTCCGTCGGTCGATCGACATAACAGTTTTGGGGGAGATGCTATCTAGCAGGCCGTTCCGCGCCCGCGCGGGCGCCGGCGTCAGTGTGTGGCCCTTCGCGGCGAACGGGCCGTTTAAGGGAAGCGCGACGGATGCTAACGTATTCCGTATCTGATGGCGCGAAACAAATGGCCCTCCGCGCCGCCCACGCCCGTTCATCCCTTGGCCCGCGTGCAGGCGAGGAAGGCAAGCGCTCGGATACCTGACGTCCACTCGGCGAATCCTAGAACGAGATGTCGATTTACTCATAGAGGTTGCTTGCACAGTCAACCACAGGCGAATACGATGCATGTACGGTTAACCGTACGTTACGATACGTAAGTTATGTCAATACGTAAGCTACGTCAATAACATATTTAACTCCGTACATTCATAAAAAAACGAAACATACAATTTTGAAATGTTTTGAAAATTATAAATAGTCTTTGGAACACTTTTTAAACAGATCTACTATATTTAAAAAAATATTTCAAAGGATCATCTGAAGAAACAGCGAATAGTTATCTAATGTTATCGGTAGCTTAAACAAAATTTTAAACCAGGCATGTCAAAGTGCGCCAGCACAAGCTACTTGTCCTTATGGGAAGCCTGGCGCTCCTACAAGCAATGGCAACTTCTCCTCACTCCGATCTCATCCCCCCCTGGTTCAAGAAGGTTAAGAAAATAAATTCACCTACGTTTCCTACCAGGCAATTGAAGTTTGAAATATATTTAAACACTTTACTACTTATTACTTTATTTTATGTTTTTTAAATACTGTTCTGAATGAACGTTTTTACCAGGGGGCAGGAATAAGTTTGTGTAACGAATTCTTTGCCTTTTTTCATTTTGTTTTATATTTTATTAAATCATTTTGTTTGTTTTTTGTTGTCTATACCAGTAATGTGAGTTATATTATCAAGTGTCTATATATCTGCAAGTCTCTCTTATGGGAGAACAGCACTTTTAATAGACAAGAGTTTTTGTCATTATAACCCTCATAACCTGAACGTAGGAAGTTAATGCTCTTATTGAACTCTTATGATTACGAAATCAAGGTTCTTTTGATACAAATGTTTAATTTCACTCTCAATTTACAACTTCAAATATGACTGTTGTTTTTCGTTTTAAAGGACCATTTATTTGCATTAGTAGAGGAATTGGGAATTAACTTCGCTTTTGGGGCAATGAACGTCATCTGACGTCTCCAAACCCTTCCCTAATAAGACTGCTACTGGCCAACTATCCAGTGTCGCACTGATACCTCGGAGAATTTGTACAACCATTACTTTTAAATCTCGCAGCAATTCCACTGAAGAGAGTGCTCGCAAACTCTAAAAAGCTAGTTACCTTGCCCGCGATCTTGGCATGCCTAATTTAAACGATGGAAAGAGGCGGTGATAGGACACAAAAAAAAAATAAACAGTCGTTTAGTCAATCTGCTGGAAGCTATGTCAAGTTCAAGTCCAACAAAAGCGTTGCAATCGGCAAGGAGATATCCCGTTGGGGTGAGTGACCGCCTTTCGAATACAACAGAATGCCTAGGGGGTGGCCTGGCCGCTTCGGAGTGGTTGGCAACGATGGCGCGTCTCCGTCGATCTGGGAAGGCGTAAAGGGTACGGGAGGGCCACGTCGAAAACTGCTGTCGCGGATAAGGCGGAAGCCAGTAGGAGGAGGGGTGGGCAGAGAGACAGGAGAGTGGGCAGGAGGCCGGGACGTCGCGTGCCCCTAATTACTGCGTCGATACACGCTGCGACCCGCCCGCCGCTCCCGCCGCCGCCGCCGCCGTCGCCGCTCACGTGATTGTGCCTCAGCGAGGCCCAGAGGGGCAGAGACGGAGGGGGGGGGGAGCGACGGGGGCAGAATTGGCCGGCGCGGTCCCAATTGAGTCCGCCTGCCGAGTTACGTTCGCTCCGCATCCCCCTACCTTCGTTTCGCTCCCCGACCCCAGGCTGCGTCGCGCTCCCCGCCCCGCCCCCCGCCCCGCGTGTCTGCCCCGACGGTGCAGATAAACGGCGGTAAATTGTATTCGGCGAAACGAGGCGCGCTGTTTTCGCCCGGCGGCCGCGCGCCGAGCACGAATGGCGGGATAATTGCCATTGAAAGTCGCGAACACGCGCTGCGGAACCAGCCGCCCTATTTCCTACGCCACGGAGCCACAGACGCGGAGACGCCGCACATGCGATAGATGGCGGCTTGAGATCTCCTTCGTCGCAGCTCAGCGACTTTTCTTTCCACGAACTCGTATGTAAGGTTTGGTCTATTATGAGGTTCTCACTAGGAAACACCCTTATTATCTGAAATCACAGGGTCAGCAATGCACAGAGAAATTAAAGGGTATGTTTAATGAACACCCACGTGAATTTTTTTGTTTATACCTTCTAGTAAATTGCTTCCGGGTTATTATCTGCCTTCAAAATGACTCAAGAGGAAAACTGAAAAGGAAAGAATTGAACACGTTATTTTTTTAATGAATTAAATTATGTATATAATAAGTCAATTTTTTTCTGTTGAGTTTATCTCATCAATTCGAGTAACGAGCTTAAGATGACTTTCAAAACTATGATCGAATAATTTCCACGGTTTTTTGTGAGAAAGGATTTTTAAATAGCACATTACATCCTTACATATACATTTAAATAGAACTCAAGTGTTTTTCGTGTGATACGTAATAATTCGAATGTGAATAAAGAAATAAATACGTCGCAAAGATTATAAATACTTTTTGGTCATTATATAAATATTGATGCTATTGGACAATGATATCACGAACACTAAGGCGAAGCGATATCCTAGTCTACATAATTTACATTCCACAGGGGATTTTCATGCACTATTTATCAGACTACAAATCATGAAATTTAAAACGAATTACACACCGGCCTTTCAAGTCCAGCACGGTATTGAGGGCGAACAAAAGAACCTCGTTTTCCATTTCAAAGGCGTACTTTTTTTTAAGGATATACTATCACAAGCACAAGGTAGAAGATAAAACGGCTGTTCTGGAGAAAATTCATTAACAAAATACACACGGGTACAAAGACAGCGGGTCCTCTCAGAAAACCAGGAAACGCTCTGTAAATCTTTCTTTTCACGGCCCAACCGCGAACAAGAGAAGAACGAATGCGTCGACAGCCGCGTCCACTTTCAGCGTCAGCCGTGGCCGAAGCGGGCGCGAAGATGAAGCCCTTCCAATCAGAGAACCGCATTTCGGCTACAAACGAGTCCGCGTAATCGCACACGTTGTCCATGACAGGGCGATCAGGGGAACGTTTCCAACAAACAGATTGGGAGACGGAAACTAGATTGATGGACGCTTGAGGGAGACGCTCACGATCACGATTTTTGGCATTTCTTAATTCTCTGAAATGAGCGAATGAGAAGGAAATGAAGCAGTTAATCATTCAGAAAAAGCTAATTGGCAAGGAGGAAGAACTGATGTAAAAGCGTGGAGTATTGGTACACATGCGGAAATAGAAATTGGGAGTAGAAAAGTTTGAATGATCACGAGCAGCAGTAAGATGTGCTCGCGCAACCGTCAATCGTGAAACACAAAAGGAGAATCTACTGTATGTGAACAGGCAAACGAAAGATTGGCAATAGTGTTATTAAAATTAAAAATTAAATAAAAACACGAAGGAACAGCAGGACACACAAAACTGAAACAGGTGTACGAAGTGATAGCGATAAAAACGAAGCGAGCTGGAAAACGAACGTCGCTAGTCAAAATAGTGTTAAAAGAGCACAATGACGATCAGCTGGTCATTGTGAATGAATTGAATTGGCTATTATGTTGAGCGAAATCTCACGAAAGAGTCGTCTGTAAGAACTGACAATACATAATACGCACATATGGAAAATAGTCGCTGAAAATAACCTGGCAATAATTTTATATCATGTTCAACTTCATTTGGGCTCGCATCATCGTATTTCGAACCTTCTTCAATGCAACACCCTAGTTTTATTACACACCAACTCATCTCATCGAATAACAAAGCAATACAAGTAAAGACATTATCTTAAAAAACATCTGTGTTTGATAAGAACGCTGCAAGCGAGTGTGGAAGAGAGCATGTAATGGGGAGGGGGGGCCGCGGGAGCCGCGGGCGTGGCGGCGGCCGGGGGCGCGCTCACCGGCGCGCGTCGGCTCCCTGGGGGGCTCCGCGCCGCTGACGAATGGCCCGCCGCGCGCACGCGGGGATCGAACCGGCGCCCCGCCGCCGCCGCCGCCACCGCCGCCCGATGCCGAGATTTATCCTCGGCGGGGACGCCGCCGACGTGAAAGCGGCGGGAGAGCACCGCTGGTGGAGGTGGGCGGGCGGGGAGGCGGCTGACGGAGCGAGCAGAGTTTGCGAGAGTCAGGTCGCGGGTGACGCCGCGCCGTTTGCATGCAACCCGTCGGTGACGCACGGAGAATGTGCCATCGAGGTGTCTCCTATCATTGACCAGCGATCCAGAACTGCCTGACAGAATTTTTTTCTGTACTACATTTCATATCTCTCCAACAGCAGATTTTTATTTCACTTCTCATTACCATAAATAAATTGAAGTTCAATTCCGTGTAATGCGGAAAACTGAAGCACATTTTTCACATTGCGTGGGTATTTCCTAGATATAACGTATAATATTAGTTTTCTATCTAACACCTCTCTCGCTTCAATGTTTAATATGCTAAATGAGGTAGGATTGTACTATCAAAGTTGTGTTTCAAATGTGAATGGAAATAACAATAAAATAAAATTTACATTCTTAGAAATATTTAATAGAAATGATCATATTAGTTACAGATTATGACACAATACTTCATGAGATTATTGTTTTACGGATGCAATACTATCGTCACATGCCAGATCTAATAAAACATAAAAATATAATTTATTATTGATGATTCAAAAACATTTGCCATTTAACCCTGACAAATCCCACTATAAATTGAACCTGAAACAAGAGTGAGAACTGTTTAACAGAGGAGGCTAATGCAACATAAATATTTCGTAAATCATGGACAGTAAATTTAGAAGAATGTTAGGAAGAAACTAGATTAAGCACGTAGAAAGTTGAAAGAAGGAAATGAAAGAGTGTGAGATAGTGGGAGATCAATACAGCGGTGAACAATTTTAATAATAAAGGAACACATTGCTACGGGCATTGAAGCCAAAGTAAAGAACAAACGAATCATTGGAGTACGCACGTCGGTAGTCGAGACGTTATTGGTACAGCGTGATTTGAAGGTGGTACCGCAGGGAAAGCCGGATGTGGACCTAACAGAGTGGTGACAACCAAAAGCGAGGGATGCGTGAGGGCACTGGGCGGTATGTTGTCGCAACACACCAGTTCACACACTGGGCGTTTTCCATTTCCTAAGCGGCGATGGCGGTAGAGGTGAAGCCGCTCGCCTGTCCTGCTGTATTATGACCAAGCGAGAGGTGAGCAGCGGTGCGGCGGTGAACTGTCGCCCATTCACTGACAGATGGGGTGACGCACAAAAGCATTCGATCGTCCAGAACGCAATTTCCCAAAAGTTTTGAAAAGGGAACTTTGAGCATAATGAGTTATTTGTGTATGAGTTTCGTGCTCTAGGAGACCAGAAGAGTATTTCAAACTGAACGACTAGTAAGGAAATGTATTGGAGGTTAAACAATTGATAATCTTTTTAAATTTAATTGCGCATTTGTATTTTTTCATAAATTAAAGTTATTTACGAATTTTTCAGAAACAAAGTACTGATAATAATAACAATAAAAGGTACCTGATCATTCGACAATATTTTTCCTGAAGACACATTCAGACCAAGGTATTTTATCTACCCACTGTGCAATTTCTAAACAATATACAACTACATTAAAGAAAGACATAACAATTAATATAGCAAAATGCTTTCACGGATGGGCTTAGGAGTTATATAACTGAGTTGAATAGTCCCCAAGGGACGAAGACAGCATTAAAAACACCACGAGTAACAGACGCATCTGTGAGCGATGGAGCCGCGTTGAATAAGCCAGCGCGCGCATACGTTGGCCGGCGCCGGGACGCCGCGCGGTAGGTGGGCACCCTGTTGTGAGTCGGAAAGTAATTTCCCGTAAGTAAAAGTTTATAAGCTCTTCATCCGAGTTGAAGCAGAAAATTAGATAAAATAAAGTTTTCTTTCATTAAAGTTAGTCGGCACGGTTCAAAATTCTGTTTCAAAGACGAGGACGAGGCCTTTTTCAAAAGGACGCGGCGGCGAGCCTTTGCATGAATGCGGAACGTGCCGGGCGTGCCAGAGTGTGCGTGAACGTGTGCAAGCGCTTGAGGACGGAGGAGTGTGCGTGCGCCCACGTCGGGCCGGTGCGCACCGCACCGCAACGCAGCGCGCGGGCAGGTAAATAATTAAATGCGAGCTCACTTGCTGCAAGCGCGCGCGCCCGAGCGGCCGGCAAAACGAGGGCCGCAGACGCCCCCTCCCGGCGCTTTTTGCTGCACCCAACGCTGCCGCCGCCGCCGCCTTCCACGCTGGGACCGCTCTTTCGTTTGCAGGTATCTCCCTCATTCTCGCTCACCCCTCCCTCGTCGCTAGTGCAGCTGGCAATGCCATAATGCCATCGCTCTGGCCTTTATACAAATAAAGATAGCGGGCGGGCTTTCCCTCCTTTCAACTTATGCCTTGATAGAAATTAATCTCAAAGTCATTTCTAATATCCACAGTTTCCAAAACCTTCCCTCTAATATAATAGCTATCAGTCAGTCGTTGCTTCTTGTAATGATGGCATATCATCATTAGGTACACCGTCCTTACAGTAATACCCCACAAACAGAAGCCTGTTAGCCGATGCCCCTATCACCATCGCTGTCCTCTTTGGCCGCCAGGGAATCTCTCTCTCCCTCTATCTAGGGTTGGAGTCCCGTCCCGCCCCAGATGGGATACCCAATATCCCTGCATAAGGTGGCCGTTACTATCGGCGTATAAAGGCGGCGCCCGCTCATTATGGCGGGTGAGTAAGCGGATCTGCCGCACGCTCCCCCGTCCTGTCCTCTGACCTCTCGTCCCGCCCTCGCTTCCGTCCCCGTCTCCGCCTCGGCCCTTTTCCCCCATCCCCTGCTCCTGCCGCTCCTTTCCGAATTCCCCCGAGGTGGTGTTTCCGCGGCGCTCTGCTCTTCTCGCATCGCCGCCCGCTGCGTCGCGTCGCCCGCCGGCCTTTCATCTGCCTGCCCAGGCGCGCCCGTCTGGCGCCTGTCCGTCGCCGCCGCCGTCGCGACGCTAGCCGTCTTCGCGTCGTCTACCCCTTGACGTCTCATCGTCCTTCGTTATTAGGCAGCTTTGACAGTCTTTGAGCATTGAAAGCACGTGGCATCAAGGATCAAGGGACGTCTGCAAAGAGCGTTCTCTAATTCCATTCGCGACTGATGTAAACGTGAATGAACGTGAATAAACGTGAATGAACATGCTTCTGCGCAGAAATTAACGTAACTACCATACTTACGAGACTTCAATCCCTTTTCCTATTTTCATCACAGTGGTCGTTAGCTAATATTCAAACTATAATCTCTTTGCATTCATATAAGTATGCGCTACAGAATGAGGCAATAAATCACGTTTCAGTTGATGTCCACTCGTTAGTTTTACAAAGCTGCTCTAGGTTTCTCCCATTTTATCATTATCATTTTTATTTTAACTCAGACGTCATATTGTAAAATTGACGGAACTTTCTAATATTCAACATTTCACATTGAGATACTTCCAACAAAGATATAAGCAAACAAATTTTAAATTTTAGGTACATTTTTGGAACTTTTTAATGACTTTTTTGTTACTTATTGAATTAAGTTACAACATTATATTACAAATAAAACCCCGCAAATCATGCCATGCTGTAGACACATCCTCCTCCTAGTCCAACCAATTGGGTCGAGTACATGGGCTCCCTCCTGTGGCCTCCCTCTCGACTATTATTCCGGCCCTTATTTGTCGACGCGCATCTAAAACCCTCCGCTACTGCCCGCCCGTCGGGTGGTTTTTACGCGCCCGCCGGAGCTCCCTGGAGACTCGTTCATTGAAAATTCACTCGCTGTATCTGCTGCGGAGGGTCCTCCCGCGCGCCCTACGAGCGGACGAGCGAGCGAAGCGTTTTGACTGCAGCGCTTAAGGGCCTTGAGAGCCCATCGAGGCGCCCGGTATTAATTTATCTCGGGGAAGATCTCTCCGTGAGTGGAAGCGGTGGGAGCGGGGTGGAGCGGGGTGGGGCGGGGAGAAGGCGCAGGCCGCGGCTGGGAGGATGGGGCGAAGAGGTAGAGTGGAGTATACAGTGAAGGCGCAGTGGACGAGTTGGGTGGGAATGGTGGAATGAATGGGACGAGTTGGGAGGATCGAGGAGAGTGGTCGGGTTGGGCGGGATGGACAGGTGATAACGGGGTGAACGAACTGGTCGAAGCGGGGTCGAAGTGGGCAGGGTGGGCGGGGACGGGGGATAGACAGGGCTGGCGACATGGGCGTGAACGCTGGGAAGGTGGGGACATTGATGAAGGCGGGGAGGGTATGGGGGTGGTGAGGGTGAGGACGGCGGGGCGACGGGGACGGGTAGGATGGCAGGGGACTGCTGGGATGGCGTGGTCAGAGTGGACGGTGGAGAAGTTGGGTGCTGGCGGACGCGCTGTGGTGCGATAGGGGCGAGTGGGGGCAAGCAGCCTCGATGACGCTCTAGCGATGCAGATGCTGTAGCGCGGAAAGGCGATTGTGTTGAGAGCATGCGATGCTTCGGGGAAACTGTGTAGACGAGACTTTCGAAAACAGGAGTGTTCTCCGACCAGAATATATTGCACAATTAAATTAATTTCATAAAGAATTACAGGATAATTTAAATATAAAATGCAACTGACTTTCATTAACAGTGGAATGTAGGTAAAATGCAAATGTAATTGCGAGTTCTTACAAAGTATTTTATGAGGGTAGACCAACCATTTTAAATTCAGGTAAATATGCAACAGTACTCTAAGTATTTCCAGTACACCGACTTTTACACGAATAAGTCTAAAAAAGTAAAACAATCCGTGTAAATTTGTTCAGGCAATTTGTTGAATTAGAAGAGTAATTGCTATCTTAATGTGTTGTTCAAATTCTCATTTTCATGTAATTGTTTAAAAATATTATTCAATTTACATAAGAATGTATTATGAAATAAGACAAAAACAATTCAATAGAGTATTGTTTTCAATTGCACCAAAGAATGCTTAATAACTTCACAACAATTCACAGTAATTAATTTAGTCATCTCAACATGTTCTGAGCAAATGAACATTACATTAATGACCTGCGACTGAAACGAATCGATATTGAGCACTGCTAATACATATTATTAACCACACATTCGGTCATAAGGAAGGTGAAATAAATACAAAAAGAGAATTTAACAAAAAAATAAGAGGCTGTAATAAATACATAAGAGGCTGTAAACAAGAGAAGCCAGGTTTTGTCAAATTTGAATTTCAATCGCTAGAACACAATATTCTTCGCTATCCTTGCAGATCGCTTACAACACACTTGGACGGCACAGAGTCGGGCACATGAAGGCGTGTTCGATTAGTGAGAAAGTAATACAAGACGAGAGAGATCTAAAAGTTTTTTGTCCGCAGCCTACGGAATTTTTGGTCTGATACATCGTGCGCGCGCAATGAGGCTATCCGTGCCCTTTCGAGGGTCATATGGAGCAGTGATGTCAAAATGCTCGTGTTCTATTATTTTGAGGACCACAACGAATGTGTCGCGTTGCCAAAATATTCTAAAAGGCAATAAAAGTGACTGTGACTATCACTAAAACTTTCCAGTTGGGAAATTCACAAGCGGTAGAAAATGGATGCAGTCACTGTTTACGTAAATCCAGACACTTCTGTAACAAATTTATAATTACTTCTCAAGTATGCGATATTGCCCTTTCACAGTGACAGATAGTTGCCCTTTCACAATCGCAGGAATGAATTTCGTACTTCAAAACATAGTTTTAATTCGGAATGGTCTTTTAAGGAAATACAGCAAACAATTCTTAATAATGCCAGAAGCATCAAATGCTGTAGTACACAAAATAAGTTACAGCATTTGATAGTGATCATAATTCATTGTTGGGTAATACTAATAAGCAAAGGGTTCACTCTGTCTGTATCTTCGATAAAATGAAACGAAAACTCTGCAGACATTGATATTATTTTTTCACTGGAATATCCACATTATTAAACATTTGTCGGCAGAAGATACACCCTATTTGCATGATTTTGGTTGTCATGATTTGTTTTTTTTAATATGAAAGATATCACATACAGTTTGATAGACGTTAAACATGTTCCTATATTAAGAGTAGGGGACCACTTTTTATGTTGATTTTATACCTAATATCTTAGCCAGAGGAGTGTGCTTTTCGGAGGGGAATCTTCCCCTCGCTCGACTTGGCACATTAATAATAAGTAACCAAATAACCGTGCAGTATAACGCGCATAACCAAAATATTAACTTCGAGAAAGAACGAGTACCGCCGGAATATCTCTGCTGCGTATACAAATAAAGAAGGGAGAAAAATCCATTAGACCTCTCGGAAGCATCCCCCATCTCTTGAGGACTCCACGTGTATCCACGCCATTGTAAACCCATCTCCCCCGGAACGAGAGCGCCTGCCGGCAGTCTGTCGCCCTCGCCGCCGCCGCCGCGTGCCTCCCCTCGCAATATTAAAACGACGCGGTTGGCGCGGGCACCGCGTGCGCCGCCCGGAATGCGGCCGCGCGGCGCCGCGCCGCACCGCACCGCGTCGCGTCGCGGCGCCTCTTCGCTCCGCGCCGCGTGTAGCGTCGCGTGGCGCCGCACTTGCGCGCGGGGTAATGGAGTCCTCCGCGACCCGCCGCAGTAAACATATTCGTGCACCCCCCCCGCCCCTCGCGGGATGTGCAGCAGCCGCGGAGGGCGGCCGCCGTCTGGCGGGCCGGAGGAGGGCGGGGGAACGAGGCTGTGAGCGCTGCCCCCCGCCCCCGCACTCTCGATGCCGCGTATGCCTCGACGCCCGCTTCCCTCCATGCACTCAACAGCACTTCTCAAATCCAGAACCAATATTATTATTATTTCCGATTTTTCACACTTTCTCTGCTTTAGCAGGGAAAACTTTCACCTGTCCAACTGATGTTATAGGACTAGGCTCGGACTGAGCAGGAAGGAAATTCATCCTGACCTACATGAATGTCACTCATTTAAAAATTTTCTGACAATATGACATGTTTGAAGGAGGGTGGCTTTCTGGGCTTCGTCAAAGATATTTTTGATATTTAATTTCTCCAGATTTCTTTTAAAGTTCCTGGTGACAACTCCTTCAGCTGATATAACCATGGGGAAATGGGAGACCTCGTGCAACTTCCAAATGTTTTTGAATTCAATTGCCAAGTTCTCATATTTGCTTAATTTTTCCGCTTCGGACTTCCGCAAGTTGCGAGTCAAAGGGATTGCGACATCGATTACAGAAGCTGTTTTCTTTTCTTTGTCTATTATGAGGATATCAGGGCGGTTATGAACAACTGTTTTATCCGTCTTAATAGGCCGATCCCAGTACAAGACGTGCGTCTTCGTCTCGAGCACAGCATCTGGTTCATACTTGTAATATGCTGGAGCATTATTCCCCAACATTCCAAATTTCATTCCTACTTCTCGGTGAATGAGTTTTGCCACTTGATTATGTCTGCCTAAATAGGCACTCTCTGACAAAGTACTGCACCCAGCCATTATGTGTTCAATAGACTCTCCATTGTTACCACATCTTCTACATTTATCGATATCATTTGTTTTTAAGATATGTTTTTCATAGTTTTTAGTTCTTATTACTCTGTCCTGAATGGCTGCTACAAAACCTTCAGTTTCCGGGTACAAGAGACCGTTGCTCAACCACTTCAAGGACGCAGATTTGTCAATCATAGGGTCCAACAGAGAGTTCGGAAATTTACCATGAAGTATCATTTGTTGCCAAATTTGTATTTCCTCCTTTAGAGTTGGTACTGTAGTATTCATGTCTTGGGTGCTAAAATTAAGTGGTGTGTATCCATTGTCAGCTCTCACCACCTTCTGCACGAGAGAATCCTGAGACCTAAGTATAGCGTCTCTCATTTTTTGTTCTTGGGTTCTGCAGAGTTTAAAAATATTGAGTAACCCTCGACCACCTTCTCTTTTATTATTATTATTATTATTATTATTATTATTATTATTATTATTATTATTGGCGTACCGGCCAAATTTTTTCTTCCATTTTACACGATTAACATGTATAATTTATAGAATCGGCTTTTAAGCTGTATCCTCGATACGACAAGGCTGTTACGCCTCGAAGTGTGAATTATGAGGTGATAGGATGATGATGAGAGGTGATGGGACAAACACAAATACGACCATCCCTACGCAGGACTCCAACTTGCAGTCTCCTCGGCGCAGACGACGGCTGCTGCAACCGTCTACGCCACGGGGCCGGCTCTACTACTCGTATTATTATTATTATTATTATTATTATTATTATTATTATTATTATTATTGTTATCGTTTATTTTTCACAGCTTCCTGGTACAAGTTGTAGGAGTCATACAGATATTTCTATCAAAGCATGACTTCCGTAGTACAATAATTTTAATTAAACTAATCAGGGAGTAAACAATTCTACAAATATAAATTTTGACACTTAAATAATTTACAAATTAAAAGTATTAAAATTATTATTATTATTATTATTATACCAACTATTGTTATTATTAATATTAGTTATTTATTGTGTTTATGTTTATACTTATTGATTAAACCTATCCTAAAATTGATGTGGGCCTATGTTTTGAAAAAATATTATTTAGTAATCAACCGTTCGTAAAAAAGCGTAAACTACAATAAATTATTTTTCAGTAGTCATGAATGGAAATTTGTACACATCTTTACTGTTTATTGATTGGAAAGTGTTACAGCAAAATATGCTTTGCCGTGCGCTTACCGCAAAGAAGTCATGGTCACATAATGACCATGGATACTGTAAAGAAATCAAAACACTGGCGCAACATAAATTAATATGGCTGCACCTTGTATTTTGATAATGGTCCCAAAGTACATACGTATGTGTTTTCATGAATTCGTTCTAAAAAAAAAATAATGCATGCAACTTGAACGAAAGGGTCTTTTAAAATTTTCGGGCACGGCTGTTATTGTCCGTCAACATTTTATTCCCACGCGAAATACACCCTTTCTGTGTTAGTTACTAGATAATTATTTAAAAATTCAAACAAATTTGGACAGCTATTCTTCTCAAAGGTCTTCTTGCCTATGTCCTATGATCGTTCTTATTTTGCAGATTTTATTCGCTCTTCTTCCTCATTTCTTCCGTCCTGTTTTTACGAAACGTTCACCCCTTTTGATGGCTAGTTTTCTCCAATTATTCCCATTCATCGCATACTTCTTTTGCACATGCAGTTTCCACCTTCCCACCATCTCGTTTTCCCTTTTTATTTCTACAATCCACCAAATTTTTCTCTCACCTTGCACATGTCCCCTCCGTATATAACTCCTTCCACTTCTTTTGTGTGCACTACATTTACATTCACCTCTAATATGAGAATCACTTACACATTATTATTATTTTTACTATATCAAAACTCCTCAACACTATTTCACCACACACTTAATTTAGAGTTATGTACAATCCGGTTTTCCGCGCTCACCACGTACACCAAAGCCACCGTACTTGCCCTCTTGTTTCTCCTCAGTACGCCATAGGCTTTGTCTCTCTCCGCCTCATCCCCTCCCGCCGTTCTCAGTCTCCTCCGCTGCCCCCGCGGGACGCACGTGCATGCTTCCCCTAACGCGATTACCCCGCGCCAAGATCCACTCTGTCGCCATGGCAACGCCGACGGCGAAGGAGCATGCAAATACAACGCAATTGGCTTAACGGAATAATTGAACGGCGCACTCGTTGCCGACGGCGGTGGCGCCGCCTGGTCGCCGCCCGCGGGCGATCGCCCCCGCGAGAGCCATCGCCACCGCGGCCACCCGGCGCCGGGGCGGGGGCGGGGGCGCTCGTCTTGAGTGGCCTTGACGCGAGAGCGGTCGAGGAGTGCTGCGATCTTCAAAGACGAAACGAGGAGAAATTACGTAATGGCTACGATAATGCAAAAAGTGAACAAGTCCTTTATACTTACTGTAAACCTCAACATTGATTGCTAAAGGAAATAAAGTACACTGTAAATTAATCAAATAAAGGTCAAAATCATAAAGTATACTGTAAATTATGCAAAAGGAAGCCACAGATGAGAACGGAACGGTTCACTTCGATTTTTTGACTCAATAAAAGGCAGATTGTTGTAACATGCTATAGAAAAGCAATTAGTGAAATATTCATATAAGGTTTATTGGATATTTCTTTAAAACCATTTAGAGAAGTCTGAAAACAATAAATCACAACCCAAATTCAGTCTTGACAAATGCAAAATTAAATTTATAAAACGTGTTTGGCATATTTTGAATATAAAAAAATTAATATTTATGCAATAAAACGCACCGCAATTGAGAAATGAAACATACATTAATTTCATTATGATAACCATGTATCGTTAAAAGGACGGGCAACGCCTCATTCTTAAATGCCTGCAGAATGTTCTTTTTCATCTTCTATTCCTCTTCCTCTACTGCCTATCAGCGTCGGGTTAGCCAATTAACTTATCACTTTTTGCCCTATGCCTTTGTGTTTTACTTCACGTATTTTAGTTCCACTCCCATGGCATCCATCAGTTATATAGACTTCCCATGTTCCTCTAGGTCTTCCGGGTGGTCTTTTCCCTTCTGGAGAACATTCGCAGCCTCTAAAAGGCAGTCGTGGGGTACCGGTGAGGCGTAGTCCCGCTCCCGCGGGCGTCGCCGCCGTTGCCTACGCCAACCGGACCCCAAAGCGACTTTTCTGCCGCCCCCGCACGCTCCACCGCGACGTCTGCCCCGTCCTGCCCCGCCCTTGGTCCGAAAGTTCTGCGGGAGGAGCTTATGAGAGTGACGCTTCCCGCCCCCTCCGAGGACGCGGTCGCGGCGTTGCGGGCCCAGAGGAGAGCAAGAATGAAAAGATTCTGATGTTATAGCCCAGCCAGCCAACTTCGCAGTCCTTCTCCAGTTCTCCGCCAATCCAGTGACGTACCCTTTCACGAATTTTCCGCCGATTTCGGAGATCTGGGGAGAGAGAGATAGCAGGAAAGGAAGCGGGCCCCGGGGCAGAAAAAGGTAAAAACGATGGAGAGTGGTGGGTGGAAGGAGGAAAGTTGGGGGTGAGGCAGATATTATGGTGAATGGAGGGAGCTGTGGGTGGTGGCGATGGTCGGCAAACATCTATTGGTGGATGCCGGAGGGTAGTAGACCTGGGGAGATAGAATGGAGAAAACGCACTGGGCGGTCGAAAGACTGCTTCAGAAAGCGGAGCACTACTTTCCATTGTTGGCAACCTGCCCCAAAAGAGAAGGACCGCGGAAATAAACCCCACTCCGCTGATTAATGAGACGTCGATTCCTACGAATGTGTTTTAAATTCGTAAAGAAACTTCCTTTACTTCTTCAAAAGTGACAAGACTGAACAGAGGGAACAAAGAATAAAGTTCGATTAAAGATAAAACAAATCCTGAAGGACCATCCCATACTTTACAAAATCGCGATAACCATTCGCGGCTGGTCTCCCAACTTAGGAAACGCCGGGCTAACACAAATCGTCGAGACGTGATTTCGAGAATTATTGTAAACAGGACGGCGAATAAAATTCTCGGGAAGTTCGAAGTTCGTTCGCGTGACTTTCTTCGACTTGCCCGCCCGCGACGCTCTTAAAGCCTCGACAGACAAACGGGGCCACAAAGTGCGGGAGCAGCGGCCCCGGCGCCGAGGGTGAGTTGCCCTGCGCGGTGTCAAGTCCCGCCGCCCGCCCACGGGGCGCCCGCGACGCCGCTGATGGAGAGGCCGGCGGCAGTTTTACGACGCGTGGCGGAGGGCGCGGGCGGCGGCAGGGGGCGGGGCTGCGCGACGGAACGAGCGGCGCAGGTGCGAGTGGCGGGTTGCATGGCCCGGGGCAGGACGGGGGAGGGGGAGCGGCGTGCGAGCGACGTGCCGCCGGCGTCCAACTTCCCGCCCTGCGAACTCGCGCGCTTCTGCACCGCCAGGCGCCGTACCCATGCCACCCGAACGCGCCGCCGCCGCAGCCAATCATGATGATACACGCTCGCGACTTCATTTCTCGCCGCACCATCAAACCTATAGAGAGATGCATTTTCGGCAAATGTAAAAACAAATTGCACATGAGCATGTTCTTTTGGGATATAAAGGAGAAATATTATTAAAGAGGAACGTAGATAAAATATTTAAAGAGAACTAGCAAAATTTTCAAATTTCGGCTTCACCACAAGACTTCCTCCGAAGTCGAAATGTGATGTCAAAACGTACTCTGACAATATCTCATCAACACACAGTGGGATATGCTTAACCTGAAACTAACATTAATGTCAGCACGGTTTTGCACTCAACCTTCTGGACTTTGTCCCTTCCAATAACGAGGGGGCAGAAGGCCTGCTACATTGATCACTGGAGACCGGATTTTTATATGATTAAATATTTTTTGTCTTTCTACTTACCGTTCTCAAAATTGTAACCTTGGAAAATCGTCTCTCTTCTGACACAATATCTAATTTTTTCGTTACATATTTTTACACATTTAGTACTGTATTACATATTTTACATATATAATTGTCACCTTTGAACAAATTTCAATTTTTCACAATTATTCACAAATTTTTCACAAAAATTCAACAATATTTTCACATTTTTTTTATTCTATCAATTTTCTTGAATTTTATTAATTTTTTTTATGAAAATAAGTATTTCCAAAAAAATGAGCACTTTTTTCTACATTATTTGTGAAATCTAGAGGTGAAAGCATCATTATCGACGCATTTCGTTACCTTTAACCTTACTTTCCAATATACTTTGGCGATCGCCGACGTGTAACACTTCGATTAGAATGTTGGCACCTGCAGTGATTATTCGCTGGTCGTAGATATCGCCATGAATTCTATTGCGTGTAGCCTGGCTCAAGGTACTATTTAGTAACCTTGCTTATATGCACCTTGGTATCACTGTTAAACTACGGTCCTAGATAACAATAGACAAAACTTTTACTACTGACGGGAAAGTTGTATGATGCAAAGTGTGCATCAACATGTGCTCTACAAATGATTTTTAAACGTTTATATTATTTTTAATATTTGTAAGGAATTTTTTATAAATGTAAATTCGTATTTTGCAACTATTTTATAATTGGAGTATTGTAATGTTACATACTATATCCGATTCTACATACATTTACATATTTTTACTGTTTTCTTTACATATTTATGTACATTTTTGATGTTCCACACAACATACTTTTCCGGCCTCTATTGATCACTGTCCTCGGCGCGCCAAGCCTTCTCATTTATGAAACAATAGATTTGTCCCAATTAAAATATTAATTAAATATATTCCGTCGAAAATAAAGCGTTATCTTTCCGCACGTCAGTAAACGATAACATTATCACGATGAAAATGCGACAACGCAAAATACTGCATGTATAACTATGTTTACATACGAATGTTGAGAATATTCACGAACAAAAAATTTCTAACAGAAGAAAACTGGTCATAGAATATAAGTTTAAAAATTTATTTTATTACAATCTTTGCAATTAATTCAAAGAACAAAATCAAAAGAAATGAAAAGTAAAATAAGCGAATTTCTCTTACTAGATTGGAAAGTGTGAGGATACATATTAAAATTACGATGTGTAATCGTAACGTGAATCGTTCGTGAACTCGCTAATGAACATTTTAAAACATCGTAAGATTGTTGGCAATAAATTTACAATTTTTTATAATTTTAAATAAGTTAAAATCATAATATTCAAAGGAATAGACAGTCCATGTCAAATAATAACGTCAAGAAGTTTATTTGAAGCATTAAAAAAAACAAAAAAGAAGCGTAATATTCACAAGTCATTCAACATCATGCGACAAACATTTTAATTTCGTGAAAGGGACCAAGTGGACAATTATCTCGCTACGAGTCTCATGTGAAACGCAAGGACGGCTTCTCTCTCCAAGAAGATCCGGGAGTCTCATTGGCGGGCAGCGCTCTCCGCGGGTGAGAATCCGTTTCGTCTCCGCAGCCGACGGGGCTCGCGCCCCGCGCCGCGCCGCGCCGCGCCAGGAGCGCGTGCCCGCTGATGCACGGGCAACTTGTGGCTTCCGCGGGCCCCGTGCTGCACCGCCGCGCCGCTCACCTTTCGCCCCGGCCGCGGCCGCGACGCGCCGAGTTACGGCCGGCGCGGACTTCCTGGCTAACTCCGGCTACTTGCGCGGAAGCCTTTTCTGGCGTGCGTTTCGTTGTTCCCGGGCAGCAAGGTCGTTTGCCAGCGAATGAAGTGCACGGCGAGCAACGGTCCTCTCCGCGCACAACCCGCCAAGAGATTGAGTACCTCCCCAACGAACGTGTTTCGCGGGCTTATAACTTGCAAGAAGCTTTCCTTCGTAGTCACGGTTGTATTCATATATTCCATACGCGTCTACGGAGAGGAAACGATGTATAAAGTTCCGCCTACAAAAAAAGATGGAGATAAAATCCGCCAATAAATTGAAACAAAATTTCATCATCCCTGCTTCCGACAGAAAATCATATCGAAGGCAATAGCGACGTCAATCGATATCGATAAGATATTGACTGAAATATACTGTATTCATATTACGCAATCTCCGCCGTTAACGTTTCACGTATTTTTAAGTTAAATGTTTCGGAAGGAAGTTTGATTCTCTAAAAACCAGTACTGGATATAAACTCACCTTTTGCACTCCAGTATATATTTCACTCCAAAGACGAAATACAGGCTAATCTAGAAACCTCTGTTAATACTCGTATATTTTCATTCCCTATATTAACGTTCAAAACAAGATCAACACAATAGAAAAATTACAAATTGATATATTTATGGCACATCAAAGAATATGAAATGGTTGTTAAATATTGTACAAGTTTGACTGTGAATTTAAAATTAAAGATTCGTTTGTTTAAACAAGATTTTGAGAAGATTAAGTTTGAGTAAGGTCAATACGGTATCTCATCGCGTCGACAACCAAGTACAAGAAAATCATATGTAGAGTCAAACTGGCACTTGCCGAGAAATAAAAATATTTTTCCATTGTACGACATTTCGCATTCCAGTGGAAAACAGTGAGCCGTTCTCTGATTTCCTTCTTAACAATTCCGTTCAATTCTAATTCTAGTGCTGTTTTCTACTTTCGCCTTGCTTGACCTATCGTCACAACATTTACGTCTTACTGTCATTCAAAATCAGTTAATTCTACTTTCAAAATTCATATTATATGTATATTTCACACACATTATGGTTGCTTTTACTACGAACAAAAATAGTTACACTACTTATCGAATACAAAACGATTCACCACACCTTGATGTAGAAGTATCCAATGCAGAGAAGGAGCATCCACTTACCTCTGGTTCGTCGCTGAGCTTCCGATGGTGTTCCTCGTTGGGAGTCAGCGACCTCTTGTGAACGCGGCGATGCTCGAAAAGGTAAAAGTTCGGAAGGCTGCCAATCTGAAACACAAAAACAACACGATTATGAGGGTTTGTTTGCATAGCAATATTTTCCTGTCATTCTCGTTACAGATTTTACATTCAAAGAACAAATTTCCCTGTTTTCTGTGTCCATTATCATTTACGTAGATACATGGTCCAAACATTTCAATAATTCAACGTCATTTCACGATAACTAGATTAATAATACGGGACAAGTAAAAGAAATTACATGCCGTGACGTGAACGTATGAAACTGCATAATACATACGTACACGTCATTAATCGACCCGGCGGTTGTGTTACGTTACTCTGGTTTCCAGAGCGAATCGCTCATATTAAAGAGAAAACTGACAATAAAATATGAGACAATGTATGGTGAAGTATGTCATTCGATCTAATCGTGCAATGAGTCAAAACTGAACTTTCATTTTACATGCAAAAATCAACAAATTGTTATTACATAAATCATTCCGATATCGCAGCAATGAACAATAATGGTTTTTAATCTACAAATGTACAAACCGATGTAAGGTAAATGACTGTTTTCATCACTTTCATTACATTAACGAAAATTTAAAAAAATTAAAAAAATAAAAATAAAAAAACGGACGGATCAGAAAAATATTTTTGTACATTTGCACGGAATTTAATAAAATTATTTACTTAAACCAAATATTATTGTTATTATTTATTATTATTATTATTATTATTATGCGACTAAGAAATGGCGCATTGAATGTACAAGGAATGCCTTTTTTCAACCTCTGATGGAATATAACAAAAAGACAAGAGTAAGAGTGCAAAATTTAATTCCAAAGCTATGTAGAAACATGGCTACTATTCTCAAGAACCACAAAAATTCAAAGATTTGTCTTTTCTGCCAACAAGCTGGACGAACGTTGCCGCCAAAGATGTGAGAAGGATTAGAACTTTGCTTTGAAGCTCCTCACTGGTCTGGAAGCTTTAACTTCCTAGCACATTCGTCATTTCGACGATGGGACAAAACTAACAAGTTGCTAAAAAGGATCCATGAGATGAAGCACGTCCAATTTGCCATAGAAGTTGTTTGGCTAAAGCAGAACTGTGAGCGTGAGCGTTGTCACGAATGAGAACATCTCCACGAAGCCAGCTTGCCTACTTTATTGCTTGAGTGTTTTATCATATACTCGACTTAATTGTTTTGTGAATTTACACTCCAAATATTCCCTTTCCCTTCTTTTTACTTTCTCTACTCCGTAGCGAGAAAGTTATGTAATGCTGCGCGAAAAACTGGGAATTATCGACAGAAAACCCTTATTACAAGGCCCTGGTAACAAAAAAGTGGGAAAATCCCGTTGTTAAATTTAGAAAAAAAATTCTGTATCACGTGATGTAGCCACAATCCATATTTTGTGTCCAAAACTCGACTGACGGCAAAACAGTCTGTCCATCCGTCAACAACGCTAACAGCTAAGCTGTTCAGACGATATTCTCCAAAATTGATATTCCCCTATCGATCTGTCTGATGTCGCGGTCTCTTGGAATTTGAAACCGATATTTTAATTTTGGAGGGTACTTTACATGAAGTCCTTGGGCCAAAAAAATTGCTCCATTGTTTTTAACTAATTTCGTAATGAAATCTGTTCCTTGAGGATAGATTTGGAAATAGAATCATACAGAATTTTTCGAAAATTTTATTACTTTTCGCGTAATTTTGTGTTAAATACGGGCGAAATACTACGAGCTGTTTCAGCACTTCTAATGTAAAAAAGCTAATATAATTATTCAGTTTGCACTTAGCGGTAACGTCAGTAATATGCCTACCAGCTTTCTTCATATGCCAACAGCTCAGCTAAAATTGGCAATACGGCGTCGGTAGAAGCAGATACTATAATTTATGACGAAAGATAAGCGCAACCGCCCAATGGATTCTGAAAACATAGCTGTCTGACGGGTTAACATCTCGGAGGTTAAAACACGGCCTTTTTATTTGCAGACGGTTAAGTTATTTTTTTCACAACCGGCAGTAGAAGCCGGTTTCTAGGCTAAGAGGAACTTGTGGGCAAACAGAAAAGCGAACAATGGAAAGTTGCGCACAAAAGAAGATTATTATATAAGAAGTAACGTTAGAAAACTGCTAAAGAAGACGCCGGAATGCGAAAGACAGAGTTGAAGAAAAAAACAGAAAGGAAGGCATGGCTCCGGGGATTGAAGGTGGCTCGGTGGCACGGAGGCGAAGGGGCGTAAAGCGCGGAGGCGCGTCTGGGACGAGCAGCGGAATTAATCGGCAAACTTAGGAATCCGCGCTTCACAATGCAGACGGTCCCCCTCTTCGCCGGCGCCTCCGCCCCCGCCTCGCGCTTCGAACTTGATAATTGATTCCTGTTCACAAGTCCGACATCCTTCACCGCCGCGGCGACCCGGATCCCGTGTATCCGGCGTAACGCTGTCAGAACTTTCCGGACTCCACGATTACGCTAGGTGAGAGAACCGGACCCGCCTCGCTTTTCTGCCTCATCACTTCTTCCATTTCGCGCCTCGCGCCACCGTTCCCCGCCGCTGTCGCGTCGCCGGGCGAACCACCGCCGCGCCGCTGCCGCACCGACCTCGGCGCTGGCGGCGGCGGCGGCCAGGGCGCTGGGATGGAAAATATGGAAAATAAAAATTTGAATGAGAAAACACACTGTCACCTTCCCCGGCTACCGCGCACTCGACTTTATGGGGGAGAAAAATTTCCATCGAGGGCTGGAAGGGCGCTCGCTCTTTTACTACGATGGCGTGGCTGGCGCGACGCGTTTGGGGAAAGGACGCGACCGGCGGCGGGGGAAACGGCAAGGGCGGAGGCGGCGGCGCGGGGCGAGGACGTCGGGAGCGTGGGCGGAGGCCGCGAGCGAGTGGAACGGACCGGAGTGAAGGGAAAGGGGAGGGGGAGGCGACGCTGGCGGGAGTGGTCGTCGTGCGTGAAGCTGTAAACTCGCAGAGGACGTACAATCTCTTTCCCGAGAGGCGGAGGCGGCCGCTGGCAAGGTCCAGGCTCTGAATGTCTCATTCCGTCCTTTAACGCGGATTGGGAGAGCAGCGTTAATCAGTAATACACATGCGCGCACGGTACAAAGTGAAAAGGAGTTCCAAAAGCAGATTTTAGCTGCGTAGCAGTATGACATACATGGCGAGATACCGAGCAATGTTGTTTTAATTCAAAGTAAGTCCGATTACAGTTGCTGAACATAAATTCGCGTATTTGTATATATTAAAGCCCTACACAAACGCGGATTATTTTAGCACAATAAGCTCATTTAACTTGAGTTCGTAAGTACAAAGGATACTTTACATTTCCTAACGTACTGATAATATAAACTTTCATTATTGCAAAAAATCAACAACAAACAAGGTGCTAAAACCGCACGTACTTTTTCGCCAGTATTTTCATGCAAAATTATGCAAAAGTACTCAAATTTTCAAAAAATTGTACATGACCTTATTTCAAAATCTATTTTTGGGGGACATATTTTATTAAGAGCAAACATCTTTATTTTTAATATTTTAGTTGTGGGAAGACTCCGAAAATATTTTGAAGTTTTGCAGTTTTCAAAAAATCAGGGTTTTTAATGAATGTATGCCCTCCGCCTTTCTCAATATCCAACAACCTCAAGGACCTCACGTCCTTCACACTATCCAATAACAAAATTTAATCAAAAACGATGGAGCCATTTTTTTAATTCTTAAAATGTCCCAAGGGTTCATGTAAAGTACCCCCATAATTAAAATATCGGTTTCAAATTCAAGGGGCCGCGACATCAGCCAGAGCGATTGGGGAACATCAATTTCGGAGAAAATAGGCTAAACGGTTTAGCCGCTAGCGTTGTTCACAGATGGAACGACAGACGGACGGACAGAGAGACGTTTTGCCATCATCCGAGTTTTCGCTATCAAGGACCCACGAAATATGGATTATGGCTACACCACTTGTTAGAGGATTTTATTTATAAGTTTGTCAACTGAATGTATCCACTTTTCGTTACCAGGGCCTCATAATAGGAGATTTTATGCCGAAAATTCACCGTTTTTTCGCGCAGCATTACATAACTTTCTCTCAACTCCGTAGCAAGAAAGTAAAAAGTGAGTTCGTAGTCGGAAACTTCTCAATAGCCCATTACAAGACACTCGATTTAAAAGTGCGAAGTGTTATCAAACAAGAAAATCAACAACGAGAAAGAAAATAAATAAGACATACATTGAAAGTACAATGAAAGTTCAAAAGCTTACTTGATATACGTCCATACACAGAAATCTCAATAGCAATTTGAATTCTTTACAAACACAAATACACATTTTGAATGGATGCAATACTAAAGGAAACAAGTCCCAATCGCAATTACTTTCTTGTATTATTTTTGACATTTTTGTAATATTGTATCTATTAAAACTTCAGCCATCTCTTGAAAACCTCTTCACTGACAAAGCGCCGAATGTTAAAACAATACACCTTTTTAATTTTGTAAAATCCAAAAATATTAAGGAAAATTACACATGGGTCGTAGAATTGTGTGTATTCTGCGCTACCTTTACAAAACACATTTTAAAAAATTGGAGCTATTTTTGGGAAAATATGTGTTAGGTATTTTGAAAATCGTTTCATTTTGATTCAAAATTAAGGAAACATTACTAATATTTTGAAAACAACGTATGTAAAATGATTTAAATACCTAATAAGGAAGGATACATTGCATTAAAAAAGAAACCTCTAGAGTCAATAATAAAAGTGTAGGAGTCCCTTTGAATGTGACATATGTAAATTCACAATAGTATTCATAAGTGTGACAAAGACATTTATAATGAAGTTTTAATGAAAATTGGGATTTTGTTATATTTATAAGAGAACCGTTCACGCAAAAATTTAAAGGAAAGTATAGGAGTGTTTTTTCATAAGTGTGACAAAGACATTTATAATGAAGTTTTAATGAAAATTGGGATTTTGTTATATTTATAAGAGAACCGTTCACGCAAAAATTTAAAGGAAAGTATAGGAGTGTTTTTTCTACAAAACAAAACAGGAAATGACGATCGGGCTTCATATGAAATATCAGTAAAAATGAAAAGAAATGTTTCAAATTCGCAGAGCCTCAACTTCGACATCCTCGATCAAAGAATATCCACTTGGAGGAAAATCCGGCGTACAGTTTAGACGCTCGAGTTGTCAGAAAGAGGGATAAGTAAACAGAGTGATAGCCACAAAACAACAGAGACAAAAAACGAAGAAACAGAGAGCCAGATTGACTGACAGTCACAGAGGAGTCTTTGAAAAACACCTTTTCGTTAACAGGGACCACCGAAAAAGTATGTGCGCAAAAACCTCGGCATCGATTTTTTGCAGTATTACACAACGCTATACCACGAACACGAGAAAGTGAAAAGAAATGTTGTGGAAGTTTCCATTCACAATTCCGATTGTATAACGAATCATTGAGTGTTATGGACGAATAGGTAGAGCCCCCCTGCTCCAATTGCAATCCGCGATCGCAAACGAGCGCGTGAACGGCTCCTGGCAGCCGCGGGGGGGGGGGCGGGGGGCGGGGGAGGGGCAGCGCACAGCCTTACGACCCTCGCGGGAGCGGAGTGGCGGCAGCGGCGCGGTGCGCGCTCCAACGAATCGCGCTGAGTTGGGCGGCGGTAATTTATAACAAAAGACTTTAATTAGTCCGTCGCAACCGCGCCACCAATTATAATGCCCCGCCTAGCGCACGGAGCTTGCCTGGGGAACGGATGGAGGCTGGCAGAAATGGCGGAAAAACGAGGCGGTCCCAGGAAACGGGGAGGGGAAAGTGACGTGACGCCGGACGGCGGCAATGACAAGAGCTGCTTTAAACAGCAAGGGCGATTTTTGTGGAAAGCAAATAGTGATAATAATAGAGGGGGACATAGATGCTAAAACTACCAGGCTGGCAATATCAAGAGGCATGGGTAATGAGGGAACTCTGAGCAGCTGACGATATCATAGACATTTGGACGGGGGTTTGAACTCGATGAGTGACCAGTGATGTGCTAGAAACGTTTGTTTTCACGCAAGGTCTGTAATCGAATAGGACGAGCAGCGGGAAGGGGAAGGAGGAGGCGGTGGGGGAAATGCGCCGCTGAGCTCCGAACAGATGAACGGATGAGCGATCAGCCCTCATTGAGGTGCCATGATAAAGGGCTGGGTCTAGACCGCTGGCCTGCTTATTACTCCCAATTACAATTTCCAAAATCGGTGAACGCAGCATTTGAATATGCGCGGCAAAGTGCGAACCATTCGGGATGAGGAAGCTCGGAAGGGGAAGTGTGCAAATTACAATAACTTGGTAACAGACACGAGACCTTATCTTTATTTCCTTTAATTTGCCATTGAAGACCTGGAAACCGCAATTGCTAATCACCGAATGGAATTGCACACAGAACTTAAAATTGAAAGGAAGGAGAAAATCAACATCTCGCATTTATAACACACTAAAAAATGTAAGTATGCATCTGTATTGAAGGTTTGTATAATCATTTAAAAATGTAGCTAACAATTTATTAAACATTAAGCATTCATAAGCTTATTTTTGTAATGTGTAGTGATATTTAAAACGTTACTATAGAAAAGTAAAGATACTTGAAATTAAACTAGGTTTACATGAGAATATAATTGGATTTAGTATCGATGGATGTAGGCAGAGAAGAAGTAGGAAAAGCAGCAGAGGCAAAAAAAGAATGAGAGAGAGAGAACGATAACGAGTGAAATAGCGAAAGCGAGATTATAAGAAAGAAGAGGAGATATAATGAAAGAGAAAGAATCCAAGAACCCTCAGCTAATGAATCCGTGCACTATTTATTATTTTCTTAAAACAATGTTACAAAGTGGGTGTACGTAGAAGAGCAGAACTTCCAAACTAATAGTAATACATTTACGGGGAGTAGTGTCGAGAAGGAAGCTTATGAATTGTATAAAACCTTAATCAACCCTTCGTGTACTATTCTGGGCGATTTAAAATTGTCTTCGAACCTGCGAGATGGGGCTTCTGTTTTCCAAAATGATTCAATTTCTGAAATAATAAATATGGAAATTCTTGTCGTTTTGAAATAATAAAAGAGACGGGATATTGTCGAAGCCAAGAGTCAGAGGCATCATATGAAGCATCGTCTTACATTAGCATGCACTGGCCACTCTCACCTACCGAAATGCCATTTCAATAATGTACGCACAACAAGCAAGTGTAATTATTCATACGTCAAGCGCGCGATAACGTAGACTGAATCATGAAACCGAGTGACGCGCAGTCAATAATTAGCGCTTTCACAATTTCCTTAGGGTCACAGCTTCCGCACGGGGAATGTTTTCCCTTCCCAACACCAAGTTGGCGGTCTAGTCATGTGTATCGAAAGTTTCGCCACTAGGCGGTTCCTCATGTTTCTCTGTTGGCGGCAATATGCTAACAATTTCGCAAGAACACGGTATCGCTCACGATTTGTATCGAGGCGCCTCTGACTTTCAGGAGCAAAGCATGTCACCTTTATACGGACAGAATGAGTCAAACACTCGAATTTCATGTTATGAAAGGAAATTGGTTTTTTTGCGTACTCATACGAAGGGTGAAAGTTTGGCTCGTACTCATGTGTAAGAAATAACTGCTCTCAATCAAGTTTCAGAACGTTCCAAGTTGGGTGAAAGAAATCATTCTTTTCAAAGCCTTTGCTTATTAAATTTATTTATATCCAAGGAATATTTTTGTTAATTCTACATTCATACAATTATTACTGTTTAATATCAATGAACAATACGTATTTATACTGTATAACGCTTATGCCCCGTTTCATGAAACAGCGCTCACACAAATAAACTCAGATCATTGTTAAAGTATAAATACAATGTTGAGTCAGCCAAAGGATGTGCTGAACCTTTTACTGGCTAAAAAGATTTCCTGATAGAAGAGTCGTAATGTCGGCGAGGCCACTTGGGTCGAGAAAGGGCGAGTCGGCACTCGGCGGGCAACGAGTGCCTTGCCAGCAGCGGCGCGGCGCTGGGTGTATGACGAGCGTGCTTGCGAAAAGGAAAATGATGCAAATCAGCGCATTTCGCATCCACCTTTCTTCGCCGGCCGGTCACGAAGGGAGCAAATTCTCAGCATATGGGGCGATTTTTGCTCGGCCCACTCAACATCAAAATACGTCCACTTTTGTGCAAAATATGCCATAGACGCCATATCAATGCCCAATTTGGCCAAAAATGTCATATAATCCAAACTTATAATTCATAAAAGTTACACATTTATGTATTATGTTTAGTATAAGAGACGAATTTCGAAACCATAGAACTGACGGATGTATCGTTTTATTTGTTTGATTTTTGTTTGAATACATCTTTGGCTTTATGTATTGTCACTTTTCACTCAAAGACATTGCTTGAAACCCATTGAACACATCATATTCAAAATATTTGGGGTCATGTTTCCTAAGACGATGATAAAATAGACCGAAGAAAACTTCCCATTCGAAAAATATTTATTGTGAACTATTTAGAAGTAACTTAAATCAAATCAAAAGAACATTTGAAGACGCTGGAGCATTGATATGGCTATTCAAAAATTATGACACGATCTAAATATGCACCTTGACAGAACATACGAAAGATCTTTCTTTACTTCGACAATCGCACATACACAACACAACTTAAAAAGGAAGATCTTATATATACACAGTACTTAATTTATAAAATTTTAGGTTCCAGAACGCGCCACAAAAATGTGGTTAATTTAATATAAATAGTTGAATATTTATATTATACTTTAATAATTATTCATGAGCTACCGGAACGCCGTTCCGTCGCGACCCGCCAAAAAAACAAGCCATGTATATATAAGAACAATAGGAATGGAATATTGTAATAAGTGGTATTAGAAAAGTCATTAAAACTACAAATTTATAGAACATAGAAAATACGGACGTAAAACTATTAACAGTAAAGTATTACAAAAAATCAATGCATCGAAAATTTGCTTAAATTTACAAGCAAAGAGGATCTAAAAGTAACTTATGTAACGGAATGGCAACATTGAAAAGCATACAAATTCGACAAAAATCGAGAAAAGATGGAAATTATATAAAAATAATCCTACATTAAAGAACATTCAGAAGAGAAAGTGATAATCGAAAAGGGTCAAAGGAGAAGTTCGAAAAAGAATAAGAAGCAATTTGAAGAAAGAAAACAAATCAATCAACAGAAATGAATATAACGTAAAGTGGAGCAACAGAGGTAGCTTTTGCAAAGCTATAGTGGAAAAATAACGCAGATGCCTGGCACAACGGCCGTCCCCAAATCCCGCCCTCCGACAAGTCTATTCGAGGGCAGGAAGGTGGTCAGGACGAGCGTCGCGGGGCGAGCGAGCCGTGTGCCCAGACAGCGGGTAAATGTTTAGAAATAATAAAAAGCGCGGCTCGGCGAGGCGTGCGCCGCGGCTGACGAGCGGAGATGTAATTAATTCCGGCCGCGGAGACCGGCGAAAGCTCGGGTTATGAATCGGATTACACAAGGAAAACAAGAATACCGCGGCCCTTGCCCTCATTCCCCAGCCTGGCCGCCGCCAACGGCGCCGCCATCGCCGCCGCCGCCGCCGCCGCCGCCGCCGCCGCCGCCGCCGCCGCCGCCGCCGCCGCTTGCCGCTGCTGCAGCCACCGCCGGCGACGGCGGCCGTCGCCGCATGCCGCCACCGTATCTCTTTTAAATTGAGAGCCTTAATCCGGAGACTCATTTCCAGGCCCCACCACCCCTGTCAACCTCTCTCGGGCCTCGTGCAGGAGCTTCAGTGCCCCAACCTCTCGATTTCTCCTCCCTCCGCCATTATCCCCTTAGCGTCCTCCCTCGCCTCACCCTCCCGATTCCACTTTTCCGGAATCTTCCCTACTGTTTCTCTACTCTCACACAAACTTTAACTTTTCTGAAAGTCTAATAATGACACCACCTCGACTGTTTGTGTGTCTGTAGAGTTTGATTCTGGGTCTTCTTTTCTACCACAGTCTAGTTTTCTCGCAAACCACACTTATTGTGTGTGTATTTTCGTCGATATTAACACGTCTTCTAAACGTCTCTCCACTACTTTGTCAGTTCTGTAAATATAACTATTTCGCTAAATATCATTGATAAGAGTATCTCAATGATATTTTTTCAGCACAGAATCGCGCAATCCAGGTTGTTTTCCAACTTTCTGGGCCACTTTGTCTGCTTGGGAAAGGATGACTGCCTGAAAAATTACTGGTACTCAAATTGCTGTAATGTGATTCTCATTTCCATGATTACGTTACTTTGTATACAGATGAATAAACTACTCCTATAAAGAACCATTTGTACCAACGCACTTTAAAAAAGATGAAAAAGATATAAAGGATGTGAGCAATGATCATGAATGCACTCACTTGAAACGCAAAGAAATGAACAAATGCAACAAATTGCAATCGTTTTCGAACCACGTCAAATAATTATAATAATTTTATGGATTTTTTATACTTGACCGTTTCACGTTTTGTAGTTCATAATGCAGGAGCTCTTCTTTTCATATGAATTATATGTTCAGATTTACTTCGATGAGCAAATAATATTGTATTTTGCTAAATTATTTTGTGTATTCACAATACAAAGTCGCCTACATTAGATTTGTCTTGTTAAGTTTTTAATATGATAAAAAAGTTATTTAAAAAATAAGAGCTTTTCATGTGGCTTGAAATATATTACTATGCGTATATACCAAGAACGAAAAATAAGTGTATTTGCGAAAAAAAGACCATTTTTATTCGAGGCGGAGCAGAGCCGCGGGTGGTAAAAATGTATGTCTGAATTTCTTTTCACCGGAAGTAAACACAAATATTTGTGTAAGCTCACTTCCAAACAATGGATTACAAGTTTCAAACATTAATGGTTTCAGAAATTATCTTGAGAAAATAATTATCATAACTGATAATTGGGTTGCCGATTATTGTAACTCCGGTAGTGTTTGTAACGATGAAGCAGTTGAATTCTAGCAAACCTTGCTTTAATACAAAACGTTCTACTCCCAAAGAAGCTTATTCATTTAACATCGAAGAGCATGGAAAACAACCATGTTTAACAATGCAAAGAAATACGTGTTTAACCTGAATATTTCAAAATAAAGTTCATTGAAATAAATTTACCTTCGAACTCGAAATTAGAGGTTGAAATGGATTAAAAAGCAGTATTTTCCCCTGCTGGCATATGACTTTTTAAAAGTTGGTGCTAGCGTGTTTACCAGCCGAAAAAAATCGATTTTACGAACAATAAACAACTCGTAAAATGGTTCGTTAAGAGGAGAGTGTACAAAAAAATCTTGTAATGGTGGCACATAATACATTTCAATCATGTTTTCTGGAATGGGCTAAAGTCTATGAAATTTAAAACAAACATTGAAATCAACCAAACTATATGGAAGTTATAATTAAAGACTGTGTGTTTAAACTGTATACACATTGTTTGTGAAAGCTTTTCACATTTATTAGGTTTTTCGGTAGTTACATGCTAAAATAATGTTTTCCCTATCTACTGTACACAAAAACTTTGATTATTCGCTAGTAAAATATAACTTTTTGCGCAATACTTATTCCTGATGTGAAAATAACGCATTGGCGCTTAACGAATCCCATTTAATGCTTCCATTTAATTACCGAGCGTCTCGCTAAGCGTTTCTCCTAGACTCCAACTTCATTATCCGGCGCGCCGATTGTCTGTACAGAGGCAGCGGCAGCGGCCGTCGGAAAGCAGTCTCGTCCTGCGCCATTACCGCTAATAGACCAGAACAGCGGGGGTGGGCGACCGGGACCGCAGGCCCTCGGCCGCGGCAGGCGGCGCGGGGGCGGCGGTTGAGGCCGCCCGCGGGCAAGACGTAGGCGCCGGACACGGGCAAAGCGGACGGCATGGGTGCTGACAGCCAGGCCCAGATGCAGACGCCGCAGGCGAAACGGCAGGGAAGTCGTGAGAACGGAATCCGGAGAAAAGGAGTGGTAGTTTATTATACCAATGATGAGATGTGAGAGAAAAGATTTGTTAGGTTAGTGAAGAGAAAGAGAAGGGGGTGATCACAACACAGGGAAGCACAATGAGCAAGTCGAAAGCAATGAAAGAAACAGAGCACACTTTGGAAGAAAAGAAGACAAGTAATCAAGTGAGAATATAATCTCATAATGATAGTACAAATAAATGTGGGTCATACTCGCGTGGAAGAGCGTAAGGAGACATACGGACGTTTAGAAAACAAAAATGTTGAAATTCGAACGAAATCCAACTCATACACAGTCGAACCTTGCAGCTTGAAACGAGAGGAAGTTATATGAACGCTAGGCTTGTATTAAAAGTACCACTACAAAGATTTTCGATTACGAGGGGTAACATTCGAAAAACATGAAAGTAGGCAAATGGAGCCACTGCGCCATGTAGATCGGCGGCGGCCGCGGCCGGGAGCGACAGCGCAAGCGGGCGTCGCTGTCGGTGGGTGGGTGGTCGGCGGGTGGTCGGCGGGTGCGCCTGCGGGCGCTGTGGGTGGCGCGGTGGGCAGCGGCCGCCGCTGGACCGCCCGCGCGTCGCGCGGCGTCAGCACCTCGCGTCAGCGCGCCGATCAATACGCGGCGGGCACCGCCTGAACGCGCAAGGCTCCAGCGGCGCCGCGCCGCGCCGCGCCGCGCCACGCCGCGCCGTTCCCGCGGCGGTGCAGGCGGCGACGGGGCTGCCTTCGCCTCGGCGGCCGCACCCACCGAGTCGGGCCCACGCTAAGGTTCGGTGGCAGTTTACAGAAGTTAAACAACGGACTGCGCGAGAGAACGGAGACGTACAACGCGTAGGTATGGATAAGGTAAGGTGTTTGAAGTTCCCTGCATCAAGAGGCGACCGGGGAGAACTGCATATGTCAAATGAGACACAAGGTGAAGTTGACCAGTCAAATCTACGACGAATGCTACTATGTCACCCTGGAGGTCGCTCTTTGTAGGAAGGATAGAAACGGAAACGAAATCCACAAGGCGCGGTAGTATCGTTACAATTCAATTTTCAATGCGGTGTCGGCGATTTGAAATAGGTGAGCACACGGTGATGGCGATTTAAAATAGGTGGGCAAACGGGGTTGATGATAAAGAAAGACCTAATACGAAATGGTTGAGAGGTGACAGAGCATTGACCAAAATAGAAATTTGACATCTTCACCCCACTTCCATCCACTAGAACGAACATCTACGAATACCCGTTACATTCTTCTGTACAGAGGGCCTTGGAAGTGGGGATAAACCGGAAAAAATGGCTGAAAGAGGAGTCCTAACCTCCTCTAACCCTAAGCAGGATAATCCTGCAGCACTTAAGTGCAAAGGGGTGAATTAATTAATTAGAATTAAATTAGAACTTTGGTGATTAATCAAACTGTTTTGTTGTGAACTATTACGGGTTTTCCAAAGCCTCAGAGCTTCTTTAAGAAATGTGTAATAAATTCTCTAATTTCCTGAAAATTAAAAAAAATTAATAAAAACTTGTGAAAATTATTGTAATTAATTATTATGTTGATTATAATTTTTAAAATGTTATTATTGTGCATAAAATAATAGTGTTCGCTAATGATCTCAGCTGTTTCTAAAGCAATATAAATGAAATGAAATTTAAAAATCCTGATTGTCAGTATAAAAAAGGGAGGGAATTGAAAATATTTACAGAAATAAAATGTTTAACAACATACAGCTTTGAGGCTTTTCAAAATGTTCAGAAGGGCAACAGCCCTCTGTCGACTTTTGTGCGCGACTAAGATTTCATATATTATTCTCATAAACATGTTCGGATACATAAATATTCGTATTAACGATTTTCATGTACATGAACTGTATTCTGAATTATTTCGGAATGAAAAGCATCTCTAAGGCAGCTCCCACCCTCAAGATTATATATAGTCTTTCAGCTACATTTTTAACTTGAAGGAATCATTTTCAGTGTTGAGAATAAAGTACACGCGATAGCTAACACGTAAAACATTTTAAACACGGACATTTACAGCTAAAGCGGAGATTGTTTTAGGAGAGTTAAGAGTCGACTCCTCTACGAATTATTTATTTCTGTCTCGTTATTTAATAAAAACAGCATGAAAACATGTGTTACTGTGTAAGAAATAAAGGAGATAAATTTAGTTTATCGTGCGACGACCTGAGAACATTTCGATTAAAAGGCGAGCTGTACTACAAATAATATTGCAATAACCACTGTAACTCTATTGTAGTATGAGAAAAATATAATTTTCAATCCACTAACACTCATTTTCAGTAAACTTTCATAGAAAAGTTCAATACATTTGGAAGATTTAGATTCACATCATTTCAAACTATATTTACTATATTTTTAATCAGATTTCTTTCCATAACCCAACGACATTTTCAGGATTTTTGGAGGCATGCCTCCAAAATAATTCTCTACAATTTACTTCTCGTCGCAACGGTTCTCTGTGAAGGAGTACCACTAGCACAATAGCCCTTCCGTGACTTGGAACGATTTCTATCAACCAAGTTTAAGCAAAAATTTACATTCCTCTTAGGGGTTTCATCCTCGACCGCCGAAGCAGCGTTTATATAACAATCAACACACAAAAAATAACCGTCCCTAAGCATCGAAACGAAGCTCCGCTGGCAGCGGAGTGGGGGGGTGGGGGTGGAGGTGGGGGAGGGCGCGCTAAGGAGGGCGGCGGGCTGCCTGCGCACGCGCGCGTCGCGTGACGGACGCCGGCGCCGGCGCCGCGGGCAGTGACGGAGCGCGGGGCGGCGCCGACGCGTCTTGCGGCCCCGGCCGCAATCCGTCAACGCAGCGAGATATGCGGCCTCGCGCGCGCAGCCTCCGCCGCGCCGCCGCCACCGTCTCCGGGCTACGATAAGGCAGCGACGGCGGACGGCCGTGATCACACAAACGGCGACGCGGGAAGAATGGCTCTTCGCGCCGGGACGCGAGCGCGCAGCTCGCTTCGCTGCGACGCCCACGAGAAATTTTTTCAACGATAAGATGCGTTATGTTTACAGTTTTACGCGCGTCCAACGTTCTTGGAAACGAGAAGTGTACCGTACGTGAGCTTGCTTTACAAAGCCTCAATTTCTCCAAGAATTGACAGTTTTCAATACAGAAAGAAGGAAATCGACAGTATCGTACCCCAATATTACGAATCTAATGAAGGGAAAGTTAAATAATTTCTCCTTAATACAGCGTGTACACACTCCTTAGCAGCGAAAGACAATTGCTGTAAACCTTGTAAAAATATTGTTACGTGTCATTTGGAGATTGGCATTAAGAGAACTAACAATTACCATAATAAACAGATTCTCAGCATTAGCAATCAAAGCGATGAAATAAAAATATTTGAAAAATCGAAAATAAAATATGATTTTGACGCAGGATTTAACTAAGGTTACGTATTTATTAAAATATGAGTAAATTTACTTAATGAAACATTACAAGAAGTATGTGTGAAATCGCATGTAATTAATTCCCTGGATTGATTTCCGTTAAAAATCTCCTTCAGCCAAAAACTATTCATTACTACAAACAATAGCGTTTTGGATGTACTATACGCATTTTCATATGTTCGACAACACTTACGCATTTTTCGCTACAATCATATTATCAAATGTTGCGAGTTTTTTCATCCCTTTTTTTTACTTAAAACCAAAATTGGATTGGAGGGGCGAATATCAACGAATGGGAAATTTAGTGAAAATCCGTCCCCGAGTGTTTTTCTACCGGTGTAATCCAGATCTCGGAAACACGCAAAATATCACGCAAATCACATTAAAAATATATCCAAAATAAATTAAAGAAACAAATCTAAACGATTTTTGCCGTCACATTACGCATAGTGAAGGTACGCACGCTACTAAGGTACAAATACCAGCATTTTGAAACGCAAGACAAATATTAATAGCATTATTCATTTTAATGCTGTAATAATTAGTTAAAAATATGAGTAGTTCACAAAGTGACATCACCCTGGGGTGCTAGAAAGTTTCCATAACCAAATTAACCACTCGGAAAAGTCCCACAATATTTATTCCAATCGCACACAATGAAATTATCTATTTATTACACTGCTATCAAGCTATAAACGTTAAGCCCCGAAAAATTTTTGCAATAATTCGAAAGACAAGAAATTACTAACTGTGAAAATGAGTCCGAATATCACCCAAATCTTGATGTATCTATTTTTTTTCTCCTTAAGAAATCCTATTTATATCTGAAATATCGGTTCGTTTAAACAATGAGGGAATTTTCTCAAAAAAATTCGGAAAATAAAGTAAATAAACGCTCGTTTTTATGAATGACGCTACGCGAGAACTATCGTCACAAGAATGTCATATAATAATTGTTATCGTGAGCATAAATTAACGAGTA
>JAHLJT010009436.1:120401107-120438607 GCA_031308135.1 Acheta domesticus
CTCGTGGCACGGAGGCGAAGGGGCGTAAAGCGCGGAGGCGCGTTCTGGGACGAGCAGCGGAATTAATCGGCAAACTTAGGAATCCGCGCTTCACAATGCAGACGGTCCCCTCTCTTCGCCGGCGCCTCCGCCCCCGCCTCGCGCTTCGAACTTGATAAATTGATTCCTGTTCACAAGTCCGACATCCTTCACCGCCGCGGCGACCCGGATCCCAGTGTATCCGCGCGTAACGCTGTCAGAACTTTCCGGACTCCACGATTACGCTAGGTGAGAGAACCGGACCGCCTCGCTTTTCTGCCTCATCACTTCTCCATTTCGCGCCTCGCGCCACCGTTCCCCGCCGCTGTCGCGTCGCCGGGCGAACCACCGCCGCGCCGCTGCCGCACCGACTCGGCGCTGGCGGCGGCGGCGGCCAGGGCGCGGGATGGAAAATATGGAAATAAAAATTTGAATGAGAAAAACACACTGTCACCTTCCCCGGCTACCGCGCACTCGACTTTATGGGGGAGAAAAATTTCCATCGAGGGCTGGAAGGGCGCTCGCTCTTTTACTACGATGGCGTGGCGGCGCGACGCGTTGGGGGAAAAGGACGCGACCGGCGGCGGGGGAAACGGCAGGGGCGGAGGCGGCGGCGCGGGGCGAGGACGTCGGGAGCGTGGGCGGAGGCCGCGAGCGAGTGGAACGGACCGGAGTGAAGGGAAAGGGGAGGGGGAGGCGACGCTGGCGGGAGTGGTCGTCGTGCGTGAAGCTGTAAACTCGCAGAGGGCCGTACAATCTCTTTCCCGAGAGGCGGAGGCGGCCGCTGGCAAGGTCCAGGCTCTGAATGTCTCATTCCGTCCTTTTAACGCGGATTGGGAGAGCACGTTAATCAGTATACACATGCGCGCACGGTACAAAAGTGAAAAGGAGTTCCAAAAGCAGATTTTAGCTGCGTAGCAGTATGACATACATGGCGAGATACCGAGCAATGTTGTTTTAATTCAAAGTAAGTCGATATTACAGTTGCTGAACATAAATTCGCGTATTTGTATATATTAAAGCCCTACACAAACGCGGATTATTTTAGCACAATAAGCTCATTTAACTTGAGTTCGTAAGTACAAAGGATACTTTACATTTCCTAACGTACTGATAATATAAACTTTCATTATTGCAAAAAAATCAACAACAAACAAGGTGCTAAAAACCGCACGTACTTTTTCGCCAGTATTTTCATGCAAAATTATGCAAAAGTACTCAAATTTTCAAAAAATTGTACATGACCTTATTTCAAAATCTATTTTTGGGGACATATTTTATTAAGAGCAAACATCTTTATTTTTAATATTTTAGTTGTGGGAAGACTCCGAAAATATTTTGAAGTTTTGCAGTTTTTCAAAAAATCAGGGTTTTTAATGAATGTATGCCCTCCGCCTTTCTCAATATCCAACAACCTCAAGGACCTCACGTCTTCACACTATCCAATAACAAAATTTAATCAAAAACGATGGAGCCATTTTTTTAATTCTTAAAATGTCCCAAGGGTTCATGTAAAGTACCCCCATAATTAAAATATCGGTTTCAAATTCAAGGGGCCGCGACATCAGCCAGAGCGATTGGGGAACATCAATTTCGGAGAAATAGGCTAAACGGTTTAGCCGCTAGCGTTGTTCACAGATGGAACGACAGACGGACGGACAGAGAGACGTTTTTCCATCATTCGAGTTTTCGCTATCAAGGACCCACGAAATATGGATTATGGCTACACCACTTGTTAGAGGATTTTATTTATAAGTTTGTCAACTGAATGTATCCACTTTTCGTTACCAGGGCTCATAATAGGAGATTTTATGCCGAAAAATTCACCGTTTTTTCGCGCAGCATTACATAACTTTCTCTCAACCCGTAGCAAGAAAGTAAAAAGTGAGTTCGTAGTCGGAAACTTCTCAATAGCCCATTACAAGACACTCGATTTAAAAGTGCGAAGTGTTATCAAACAAGAAAATCAACAACGAGAAAAGAAAATAAATAAGACATACATTGAAAGTACAATGAAAGTTCAAAAGGTACTTGATATACGTCCATACACAGAAATCTCAATAGCAATTTGAATTCTTTACAAACACAAATACACATTTTGAATGGATGCAATACTAAAGGAAACAAGTCCCAATCGCAATTACTTTCTTGTATTATTTTTGACATTTTTGTAATATTGTATCTATTAAAACTTCAGCCATCTCTTGAAAACCTCTTCACTGACAAAGCGCCGAATGTTAAAACAATACACCTTTTTAATTTTGTAAAATCCAAAAATATTAAGGAAAATTACACATGGGTCGTAGATGGTTGTGTATTCTGCGCTACCTTTACAAAACACATTTTAAAAAATTGGAGCTATTTTGGGAAAAATATGTGTGAGGATTTTTGAAAATCGTTTCATTTTGATTCAAAAATTAAGGAAACATTACTAATATTTTGAAAACAACGTATGTAAAATGATTTAAATACCTAATAAGGAAGGATACATTGCATAAAAAAGAAACCTCTAGAGTCAATAATAACAAGTGTAGGAGTCCCCTTTGAATGTGACATATGTAAATTTCACAATAGTATTCATAAGTGTGACAAAGACATTTATAATGAAGTTTTAATGAAAATTGGGATTTTGTTATATTTATAAGAGAACCGTTCACGCAAAAAATTTAAAGGAAAGTATAGGAGTGTTTTTTCTACAAAACAAAACAGGAAATGACGATCGGGCTTCATATGAAATATCAGTAAAAATGAAAAGAAATGTTTCAAATTCGCAGAGCCTCAACTTCGACATCCTCGATCAAAGAATATCCACTTGGAGGAAAATCCGGCGTACAGTTTAGACGCTCGAGTTGTCAGAAAGAGGGATAAGTAAACAGAGTGATAGCCACAAAACAACAGAGACAAAAAAACGAGAAGAAACAGAGAGCCAGATTGACTGACAGTCACAGAGGAGTCTTTGAAAAACACCTTTTCGTTAACAGGGACCACCGAAAAAGTATGTGCGCAAAAACCTCGGCATCGATTTTTTGCAGTATTACACAAACGCTATACCACGAACACGAGAAAGTGAAAAGAAATGTTGTGGAAGTTTCCATTCACAATTCCGATTGTATAACGAATCATTGAGTGTTATGGACGAATAGGTAGAGCCCCCCCTGCTCCAATTGCAATCCGCGATCGCAAAAGAGCGCGTGAACGGCTCCTGGCAGCCGCGGGGGTGGGGGGGGGCGGGGGCGGGGGGAGGGGCAGCGCACAGCCTTACGACCCTCGCGGGAGCGGAGTGGCGGCAGCGGCGCGGTGCGCGCTCCAACGAATCGCGCTGAGTTGGGCGGCGGTAATTTATAACAAAAGACTTTAATTAGTCCGTCGCAACCGCGCCACCAATTATAATGCCCCGCCTAGCGCACGGAGCTTGCCTGGGGAACGGATTGGAGGCTGGCAGAAATGGCGAAAAACGAGGCGGTCCCAGGAAACGGGGAGGGGAAAGTGACGTGACGCCGGACGGCGGCAATGACAAGAGCTGCTTTAAAACAGCAAGGGCGATTTTTGTGGAAAGCAAAATAGTGATAATAATAGAGGGGGACATAGATGCTAAAACTACCAGGCTGGCAATATCAAGAGGCATGGGTAATGAGGGAACTCTGAGCAGCTGACGATATCATAGACATTTGGACGGGGGTTTGAACTCGATGAGTGACCAGTGATGTGCTAGAAACGTTGTTTTCACGCAAGGTCTGTAATCGAATAGGACGAGCAGGCGGAAGGGGAAGGAGGAGGCGGTGGGGGAAATGCGCCGCTGAGCTCCGAACAGATGAACGGATGAGCGATCAGCCCTCATTGAGGTGCCATGATAAAGGGCTGGGTCTAGACCGCTGGCCTGCTTATTACTCCCAATTACAATTTCCAAAATCGGTGAACGCAGCATTTGAATATGCGCGGCAAAGTGCGAACCATTCGGGATGAGGAAGCTCGGAAGGGGAAGTGTGCAAATTACAATAACTTGGTAACAGACACGAGACCTTATCTTTATTTCCTTTAATTTGCCACTGAAGACCTGGAAACCGCAATTGCTAATCACCGAATGGAATTGCACACAGAACTTAAAATTGAAAGGAAGGAGAAAATCAACATCTCGCATTTATAACACACTAAAAAATGTAAGTATGCATCTGTAATTGAAGGTTTGTATAATCATTTAAAAATGTAGCTAACAATTTATTAAACATTAAGCATTCATAAGCTTATTTTTGTAATGTGTAGTGATATTTAAAACGTTACTATAGAAAAGTAAAGATACTTGAAATTAAACTAGGTTTACATGAGAATATAATTGGATTTAGTATCGATCGATGTAGGCAGAGAAGAAGTAGGAAAGCAGCAGAGGCAAAAAAAGAATGAAGAGAGAGAACGATAACGAGTGAAATAGCGAAAGCGAGATTATAAGAAAGAAGAGGAGATATAATGAAAGAGAAAGAATCCAAGAAACCCTCAGCTAATGAATCCGTGCACTATTTATTATTTTCTTAAAACAATGTTACAAAGTGGGTGTACGTAGAAGAGCAGAACCTCCAAAACTAATAGTAATACATTTACGGGGAGTAGTGTCGAGAAGGAAGCTTATGAAGTGTATAAAACCTTAATCAACCCTTCGTGTACTATTCTGGGCGATTTAAAATTGTCTTCGAACCTGCGAGATGGGGCTTCTGTTTTCCAAAATGATTCAATTTCTGAAATAATAAATTTGGAAATTCTTGTCGTTTTGAAATAATAAAAGAGACGGGATATTGTCGAAGCCAAGAGTCAGAGGCATCATATGAAGCATCGTCTTACATTAGCATGCACTGGCCACTCTCACCTACCGAAATGCCATTCAATAATGTACGCACAACAAGCAAGTGTAATTATTCATACGTCAAGCGCGCGATAACGTAGACTGAATCATGAAACCGAGTGACGTGCAGTCAATAATTAGCGCTTTCACAATTTCCTTAGGGTCACAGCTTCCGCACGGGGAATGTTTTCCCTTCCCAACACCAAGTTGGCGGTCTAGTCATGTGTATCGAAAGTTTCGCCACTAGGCGGTTTCTCATGTTTCTCTGTTGGCGGCAATATGCTAACAATTTCGCAAGAACACGGTATCGCTCACGATTTGTATCGAGGCGCCTCTGACTTTCAGGAGCAAAGCATGTCACCTTTATACGGACAGAATGAGTCAAACACTCGAATTTCATGTTATGAAAGGAAATTGGTTTTTTGCGTACTCATACGAAGGGTGAAAGTTTGGCTCGTACTCATGTGTAAGAAATAACTGCTCTCAATCAAGTTTCAGAACGTTCCAAGTTGGGTGAAAGAAATCATTCTTTTCAAAGCCTTTGCTTATTAAATTTATTTATATCCAAGGAATATTTTTGTTAATTCTACATTCATACAATTATTACTGTTTAATATCAATGAACAATACGTATTTATACTGTATAACGCTTATGCCCCGTTTCATGAAACAGCGCTCACACAAATAAACTCAGATCATTGTTAAAGTATAAATACAATGTTGAGTCAGCCAAAGGATGTGCTGAACCTTTTACTGGCTAAAAAGATTTCCTGATAGAAGAGTCGTAATGTCGGCGAGGCCACTTGGGTCGAGAAAGGGCGAGTCGGCACTCGGCGGGCAACGAGTGCCTTGCCAGCAGCGGCGCGGCGCTGGGTGTATGACGAGCGTGCTTGCGAAAAGGAAAATGATGCAAATCAGCGCATTTCGCATCCACCTTTCTTCGCCGGCCGGTCACGAAGGGAGCAAATTCTCAGCATATGGGGCGATTTTTGCTCGGCCCACTCAACATCAAAATACGTCCACTTTTGTGCAAAATATGCCATAGACGCCATATCAATGCCCAATTTGGCCAAAAATGTCATATAATCCAAACTTATAATTCATAAAAGTTACACATTTATGTATTATGTTTAGTATAAGAGACGAATTTCGAAACCATAGAACTGACGGATGTATCGTTTTATTTGTTTCATTTTTGTTTGAATACATCTTTGGCTTTATGTATTGTCACTTTTCACTCAAAGACATTGCTTGAAACCCATTGAACACATCATATTCAAAATATTTGGGGTCATGTTTCCTAAGACGATGATAAAATAGACCGAAGAAAACTTCCCATTCGAAAAATATTTATTGTGAACTATTTAGAAGTAACTTAAATCAAATCAAAAGAACATTTGAAGACGCTGGAGCATTGATATGGCTATTCAAAAATTATGACACGATCTAAATATGCACCTTGACAGAACATACGAAAGATCTTCCTTTACTTCGACAATCGCACATACACAACACAACTTAAAAAGGAAGATCTTATATATACACAGTACTTAATTTATAAAATTTTAGGTTCCAGAACGCGCCACAAAAATGTGGTTAATTTAATATAAATAGTTGAATATTTATATTATACTTTAATAATTATTCATGAGCTACCGGAACGCCGTTCCGTCGCGACCCGCCAAAAAACAAGCCATGTATATATAAGAACAATAGGAATGGAATATTGTAATAAGTGGTATTAGAAAAGTCATTAAAACTACAAATTTATAGAACATAGAAAATACGGACGTAAAACTATTAACAGTAAAGTATTACAAAAAATCAATGCATCGAAAATTTGCTTAAATTTACAAGCAAAGAGGATCTAAAAGTAACTTATGTACGGAATGGCAACATTGAAAAGCATACAAATTCGACAAAAATCGAGAAAGATGGAAATTATATAAAAATAATCCTACATTAAAGAACATTCAGAAGAGAAAGTGATAATCGAAAAGGGTCAAAGGAGAAGTTCGAAAAAGAATAAGAAGCAATTTGAAGAAAGAAAACAAATCAATCAACAGAAATGAATATAACGTAAAGTGGAGCAACAGAGGTAGCTCTTGCAAAGCTATAGTGGAAAAATAACGCAGATGCCTGGCACAACGGCCGTCCCCAAATCCCGCCCTCCGACAAGTCTATTCGAGGGCCAGGAAGGTGGTCAGGACGAGCGTCGCGGGGCGAGCGAGCCGTGTGCCCAGACAGCGGGTAAATGTTTAGAAATAATAAAAAGCGCGGCTCGGCGAGGCGTGCGCCGCGGCTGACGAGCGGAGATGTAATTAATTCCGGCCGCGGAGACCGGCGAAAGCTCGGGTTATGAATCGGATTACACAAGGAAAACAAGAATTACCGCGGCCCTTGCCCTCATTCCCCAGCCTGGCCGCCGCCAACGGCGCCGCCATCGCCGCCGCCGCCGCCGCCGCCGCCGCCGCCGCCGCCGCTGCTGCTGCTGCAGCCACCGCCGGCGACGGCGGCGTCGCCGCTGCCGCCACCGTATCTCTTTTAATTGAGAGCCTTAATCCGGAGACTCATTTCCAGGCCCCACCACCCCTGTCAACCTCTCTCGGGCCTCGTGCAGGAGCTTCAGTGCCCCAACCTCTCGATTTCTCCTCCCTCCGCCATTATCCCCTTAGCGTCCTCCCTCGCCTCACCCTCCCGATTCCACTTTTCCGGAATCTTCCTTACTGTTTCTCTACTCTCACACAAACTTTAACTTTTCTGAAAGTCTAATAATGACACCACCTCGACTGTTTGTGTGTCTGTAGTGTAGCGGTACGCTATTTTTAATATTTTTTAAATTTCACAAATAACTGTCGATGCGAGGCGTCACTCCCGCCGCCGCCAGCCGGGTCGGCGCGCCCCCTCCGCTAATGGAAGGGATGACAGCACGCGCTCCTCTAAAGTTTATGGCCATCGTCCGCGAGTCGACCCTCATCCCGTCACGCACCCGGGCGCCGAAGAAGAGATTAGAGACGTGTGCTGATCCCGCCGTTCCGGGTATCATGCGCACTAAGTACCCAGGCCGTCCTTCGCAGTTTTCTCCAGGGGTCCCAACGGACATTCCGCGTACCCTTTACTGACCTACTTCCGAAGTCAGACGGAGAGCGTTTTCCAGACAGAGATAGGGCTACGGAAAATTCCTAGAATCACCGGACCTGATTGGCCGAGGACAAAATTACGGCGTAGTAGCACTTAGCCAATCAGGGGCAAAATTCCGTGGGGTGGGAGCGATTTTGGGGCACTTTTGAATTTTCGGGGTGGCGGAACGAGGAGACCTCCACGCTAGCGGCGTAGGGGAGAGGATCACTTCTTCTTGTTCGATTGAGCTGGGGGGGGCGAGCGCCGCGGAGCGAGTAACAGCTCCGGCGCCGCGTTCGAGGGCTACGTGTACTCGACTTGTTTTGGGTGGCGAGCGCCGCGGAGTAAGCGATAGCTCCGGCGCCGCGTTCGAGGGAGAATTATTATTTTGGGATTTAGTTCGTGGACACTGAGCTCTGCCGTGGGCAGTGACCGGTGACTAGTTTTCTCCGAGATTCGTGATCGTGATAACTCCAGAGAACTTTCCGTGAGAACTACTAATTTGTGTGAACGGAATTCGCGATCATTCACGATCCGGGCCAGCTGACCGTCGCCGCCGCCGCCGTCACCGCCGCAGCCGCTGTCGCCGCCGCCGCTCCTTTGGTAGCTACTGTGGAAGGACGTTTCTCGGCCTAGCAGGGCCATCTCAGCCGCCGACCCAGACGGAGAGAAGCCGCGACCCCCGCCGCCGACGCCGAGGGCCGCCTACACGCCGCCCCATTCAGGCATAAACTTCGGTCAACGACCGCCAAAGAACTATTGTGCATTGCTGTGCCGCGCTTAGGCACTTGTTTCCTCATTATTGTCAGCCAGAAGGCGAATGGCCTAGAGTTTGTTGGGGCCTGTAAAGGAATTTAATTGTAATTCTCGTTCTTTCTCTTTTTTTTTTTAGATTTAAGTTTTATCTCATTTTTTTTTTCGTTTCTAACTGAGCTCATCAGGTAGGGCCTTTCTTAACTCTTTGAATCACTGTAACTTCCCCGGCCTATTATTAGGCGGGAATAAACCTTTTTATTTGCTTTACCAACCACTGAATTGTTTCTGTAGTTAGCAAACGCCTTACGACTCCTTCCATCCGAGTTAGATTCTAAGCAGGTGACAAAGTTGGCCGACTGAGCTAGGCCCGGGCCGCCCTCGTTGACTTCGGCGCACACCCACGCCGCCGGAGCTCGACGCTGTGGTTGACAATCGACGCCACCGTGTGGCTCGATAACGAACCTTGGGTGTGACAATTGGCTTTCCCAAGTGGGGCTCGATAGTACCACAGATACCCCAGTAAAACGCCCTAGAATCAATTCATGTCTCAGTGCCAGTTTGATAATAGTCGCAGAACCTAATTTTTTATTACTGTTGTTTTTTTAAATGGATGGAAGGACGCTGCTACGAAAAGAACAATTTGTGGTCTGGTAATGATATTATTTATTATTGTATTTTGTGTATAAGTGTTATTGTTTTGTGCTTTGTGTGTTGTGAATACCGTGTGCGCGTTTCACGCAAAACAGCCAAAATGCTGGACGAATCAGGCGTCGATGTGGCGGGAGAGAGCAGTTCGGGGAACAGCCTGCGCCCGAGATCACCCTAAGTGAACTTATGCGAGTTCTCACGAAGCAAATCTCGGAAAGCAGTAAAAGACATGAGGAAAGATTTGACCGGCTAGACAGTTGTTTGGTTGACCAGGCCGCGAAACTAGAAAATTTGGAGGCGAAATTTGATCACAAAATAGGAACTTTGCAGAATCAGTTAGAGGGTAGATGTGGGAAAATTGAAACTAGCGTGGAGAACTTAGGCCAGGAGTTAGAAAGTTCTAGGGCCGAGGCAAGGGGAAATATTATCAAAATCGAATCAGAAATTAGTCAGAAACTTCAGGCATGTGACAGGAAAGTGGAAGCTTATTGCGAATCAATTACTGAGAATATTGCCGAGGTTAAAACAGAAATGAACGGCAAATTCACGAAAATTGAAACCAAACTCAGCACGGAAGTGAGTGAAATCCATGGCAAATTCGAGAAATTAGGAGTTATTGAAGGGGAGAATATCAGGGACAGGGAAGAAAAGTTAAAGAAAGAAATAGACAAGAACTTAATAAAATTAGTAAGGGAGGAAATCGAGAAAGAGAAAGAGAACGGTCCTATTGCGAATTCATCGGGAGGATCAGGGCTTAGATTCTCGTGGGCCCCTCCACAAAATTTATGTTTTTGGGGAAAAGCAGATGAAAATCCAAAGGTTTTTCTCGACCGTGCCGAGAATTACATGGATTTGACGAAGGCAGTACCGTCCAAATTAAAACCTAAATTCATGCAGGAACTTCTACGCGGAAATGCAGCCCTCTGGCTCACTGCGCTTGCACCATTCCCACAAACGTACGAAGAGTTTCGTACCAAGTTCCTTGCGCGTTACTGGAACGAACAAACGCGTTACGAATTCGAGAGAAAGATTCTAGAGACCAGGTGGGACAAAAGACGCGACCAATCTTACCTTGACTACGCCATGGAGAAAATCTCCGCTATTAAATTGTGTGACCCCATGATAGAGGATAAAAAGGTCATTGGCTTTTGACCGCGCATTACCCTACCTATGTGCAAAATTTAAATTAATAGTGTAGGATGTGAGGACTTCGATCGATTCCAGGAGCTGCTCGCTCAATTTGATAGGACTCGGGTAATTTTCTTATGAGGATAATTGGGAGCGAAACCAAGGGAACGGCCAGAACCGACCGTCATGGCGTCGCGATGACCGGAATCGGGGAACGCTGCAAATGAGCGACGCCCACCACCGGATTCTAATGAGAATCGAGGCGGGAACGCTGGGGACAGAAACGGTCAGCATGATTCCACTAGGCAGAGCCCGTTAAATTAGAACCGTTCGAGCCAGTAAGGTACCGGGGTCCCGAACGAGTTGTGTCAGAGGTACCAATTTCCAAGGTAGTGTCAGTGAACTACGCATTTCATGACTTAAATGACGATGCGAATGAACATGTGAAGGAACTCGCACGGAAGTGCCCAGTAATCGAGTTTCTCACAGGAAATTTTAATGTACGCGCTCTAGTAGATACCGGCAGTGAGGTTAGCGCAATTTCAAAGAAATTTTACTCGCAACTAATAAGTGAACGCATTCCAGTGCCAACTTTGCCTACGGGTAAATGCTTCGTTGTAGGAATCGGGAAGAAGAAAAGTAAGCCGATTTTCATGCAGGCCTTAATCTCACTAAATTTTCGGGAAGTTTCATTCGACGTGCCATGTTTAGTCATAGAAGACTTGAATTATGATGTTATTCTAGGGGTAGATTTCTTGCGGGAAAATAACGGGATAGTGGATTTTTCCAGGAATATTGTGAGTTTCGGTGAGGGTAGGGAAATTGAGATACAAGATGACGAGGACAGACCGGACATTAGCATTTCATGTGGGTTTGGGGATTCGGGGGATGACGTGAGTGGAGTCATTAACAAGTGCTTGCTAGGAAATGATTCACTAAATGACCACGAGCGCCATCAGCTGCAGCAATTGCTCTGCAAATACGGCAACGTTTTCGATCGTCCCGTGCATCCAATAAAAGACTTTTGCTTTCGGATCCAGGTCACCGATGACTCACCCTTTAAAGTGAAAAATTACCCTATTCCGCAGTCCATTAGGGGGGAAGTCGATGAAACGATCAAAAACATGATTAGTGAAGGCATTATTGAGAGGTCAGTCACGGCCTACTTAAACCCGATTGTTGTTGTCAAGAAGAAAGACGGGAAAGTTAGAATTTGTTTAGATGCACGACGAATCAACGAAGTTACAGTCCCAGAAAACGAGGCACCTCAAAACATAGACGAAATTCTTTGGAAATTCAACGAAACTAAAAAATTTTCGGCCTTAGATTTTTCGAGTTCTTATTGGCAGATTTCCATCCACCCCGACGATAGGAAGTTCACGGGATTCTTATACAACGGCTTAACCTACGTCTGGAAACGTATGCCTCCTGCGGGACGAAAACGGCCTTCCAGCCGGAAAATTCAATTTTTTCAACCTCCGTCCGTTTAAAGAGTAGAAGTCACTGACAACCTCTGCACACGATTCGGAGTACCTTGGGCTCGCGGTACAGTTCATGTTCTTCTTTGTTAAATTTTGTAGGGTTAATTAGAATTAAGATCTAGTAGTAGTTGCAATTTTCTTAGTTACTGTAGAATGATTTTAATGTTAGGCATCGCCATGTTATTTTTTTTGAAATTTCATCACGACGAGAAAAAAAATTCTCATTTCCAAATCTCAATTTTTCAAAGCCCCAATTTTTTTTCTCTATTCGGAGGGGAGGGCCAATGTAGCGGTACGCTATTTTTAATATTTTTTAAATTTCACAAATAACTGTCGATGCGAGGCGTCACTCCCGCCGCCGCCAGCCGGGTCGGCGCGCCCCCTCCGCTAATGGAAGGGATGACAGCACGCGCTCCTCTAAAGTTTATGGCCATCGTCCGCGAGTCGACCCTCATCCCGTCACGCACCCGGGCGCCGAAGAAGAGATTAGAGACGTGTGCTGATCCCGCCGTTCCGGGTATCATGCGCACTAAGTACCCAGGCCGTCCTTCGCAGTTTTCTCCAGGGGTCCCAACGGACATTCCGCGTACCCTTTACTGACCTACTTCCGAAGTCAGACGGAGAGCGTTTTCCAGACAGAGATAGGGCTACGGAAAATTCCTAGAATCACCGGACCTGATTGGCCGAGGACAAAATTACGGCGTAGTAGCACTTAGCCAATCAGGGGCAAAATTCCGTGGGGTGGGAGCGATTTTGGGGCACTTTTGAATTTTCGGGGTGGCGGAACGAGGAGACCTCCACGCTAGCGGCGTAGGGGAGAGGATCACTTCTTCTTGTTCGATTGAGCTGGGGGGGGGCGAGCGCCGCGGAGCGAGTAACAGCTCCGGCGCCGCGTTCGAGGGCTACGTGTACTCGACTTGTTTTGGGTGGCGAGCGCCGCGGAGTAAGCGATAGCTCCGGCGCCGCGTTCGAGGGAGAATTATTATTTTGGGATTTAGTTCGTGGACACTGAGCTCTGCCGTGGGCAGTGACCGGTGACTAGTTTTCTCCGAGATTCGTGATCGTGATAACTCCAGAGAACTTTCCGTGAGAACTACTAATTTGTGTGAACGGAATTCGCGATCATTCACGATCCGGGCCAGCTGACCGTCGCCGCCGCCGCCGTCACCGCCGCAGCCGCTGTCGCCGCCGCCGCTCCTTTGGTAGCTACTGTGGAAGGACGTTTCTCGGCCTAGCAGGGCCATCTCAGCCGCCGACCCAGACGGAGAGAAGCCGCGACCCCCGCCGCCGACGCCGAGGGCCGCCTACACGCCGCCCCATTCAGGCATAAACTTCGGTCAACGACCGCCAAAGAACTATTGTGCATTGCTGTGCCGCGCTTAGGCACTTGTTTCCTCATTATTGTCAGCCAGAAGGCGAATGGCCTAGAGTTTGTTGGGGCCTGTAAAGGAATTTAATTGTAATTCTCGTTCTTTCTCTTTTTTTTTTTTAGATTTAAGTTTTATCTCATTTTTTTTTCGTTTCTAACTGAGCTCATCAGGTAGGGCCTTTCTTAACTCTTTGAATCACTGTAACTTCCCCGGCCTATTATTAGGCGGGAATAAACCTTTTTATTTGCTTTACCAACCACTGAATTGTTTCTGTAGTTAGCAAACGCCTTACGACTCCTTCCATCCGAGTTAGATTCTAAGCAGGTGACAAAGTTGGCCGACTGAGCTAGGCCCGGGCCGCCCTCGTTGACTTCGGCGCACACCCACGCCGCCGGAGCTCGACGCTGTGGTTGACAATCGACGCCACCGTGTGGCTCGATAACGAACCTTGGGTGTGACAGTAGAGTTTGATTCTGGGTCTTCTTTTCTACCACAGTCTAGTTTTCTCGCAAACCACACTTATTGTGTGTGTATTTTCGTCGATATTAACACGTCTTCTAAACGTCTCTCCACTACTTTGTCAGTTCTGTAAATATAACTATTTCGCTAAATATCATTGATAAGAGTATCTCAATGATATTTTTTCAGCACAGAATCGCGCAATCCAGGTTTGTTTTCCAACTTTCTGGGCCACTTTGTCTCTTGGGAAAGGATGACTGCCTGAAAAATTACTGGTACTCAAATTGCTGTAATGTGATTCTCATTTCCATGATTACGTTACTTTTGTATACAGATGAATAAACTACTCCTATAAAGAACCATTTGTACCAACGCACTTTAAAAAAGATGAAAAAGATATAAAGGATGTGAGCAATGATCATGAATGCACTCACTTGAAACGCAAAGAAATGAACAAATGCAACAAATTGCAATCGTTTCGAACCACGTCAAATAATTATAATAATTTTATGGATTTTTTATACTTGACCGTTCACGTTTTGTAGTTCATAATGCAGGAGCTCTTCTTTTTCATATGAATTATATGTTCAGATTTACTTCGATGAGCAAATAATATTGTATTTTGCTAAATTATTTTGTGTATTCACAATACAAATTCGCCTACATTAGATTTGTCTTGTTAAGTTTTTAATATGATAAAAAAGTTATTTAAAAAATAAGAGCTTTTCATGTGGCTTGAAAATATATTACTATGCGTATATACCAAGAACGAAAAATAAGTGTATTTGCGAAAAAAAGACCATTTTATTCGAGGCGGAGCAGAGCCGCGGGTGGTAAAAATGTATGTCTGAATTTCTTTTCACCGGAAGTAAACACAAATATTTGTGTAAGCTCACTTCCAAACAATGGATTACAAGTTTCAAACATTAATGGTTTCAGAAATTATCTTGAGAAAATAATTATCATAACTGATAATTGGGTTGCCGATTATTGTAACTCCGGTAGTGTTGTAACGATGAAGCAGTTGAATTCTAGCAAACCTTGCTTTAATACAAAACGTTCTACTCCCAAAGAAGCTTATTCATTTAACATCGAAGAGCATGGAAAACAACCATGTTTAACAATGCAAAGAAATACGTGTTTAACCTGAATATTTCAAAATAAAGTTCATTGAAATAAATTTACCTTCGAACTCGAAATTAGAGGTTGAAATGGATTAAAAAGCAGTATTTTCCCCTGCTGGCATATGACTTTTTAAAAGTTGGTGCTAGCGTGTTTACCAGCCGAAAAAAATCGATTTTACGAACAATAAACAACTCGTAAAATGGTTCGTTAAGAGGAGAGTGTACAAAAAAATCTTGTAATGGTGGCACATAATACATTTCAATCATGTTTTCTGGAATGGGCTAAAGTCTATGAAATTTAAAACAAACATTGAAATCAACCAAACTAATATGGAAGTTATAATTAAAGACTGTGTGTTTAAACTGTATACACATTGTTTGTGAAAGCTTTTCACATTTATTAGGTTTTTCGGTAGTTACATGCTAAAATAATGTTTTCCCCTGCCCAATGTTTCCCCCGTTTTCTACTGTACACAAAAACTTTGATTATTCGCTAGTAAAATATAACTTTTTGTGCAATACTTATTCCTGATGTGAAAATAACCCATTGGCGCTTAACGAATCCCATTTAATGCTTCCATTTAATTACCGAGCGTCTCGCTAAGCGTTTCTCCTAGACTCCAACTTCATTATCCGGCGCGCCGATTGTCTGTACAGAGGCAGCGGCAGCGGCCGTCGGAAAGCAGTCTCGTCCTGCGCCATTACCGCTAATAGACCAGAACAGCGGGGGTGGGCGACCGGGACCGCAGGCCCTCGGCCGCGGCAGGCGGCGCGGGGGCGGCGGTTGAGGCCGCCCGCGGGCAAGACGTAGGCGCCGGACACGGGCAAAGCGGACGGCATGGGTGCTGCAGCCAGGCCCAGATGCAGACGCCGCAGGCGAAACGGCAGGGAAGTCGTGAGAACGGAATCCGGAGAAAAGGAGTGGTAGTTATTATACCAATGATGAGATGTGAGAGAAAAGATTTGTTAGGTTAGTGAAGAGAAAGAGAAGGGGGTGATCACAACACAGGGAAGCACAATGAGCAAGTCGAAAGCAATGAAAGAAACAGAGCACACTTTGGAAGAAAAGAAGACAAGTAATCAAGTGAGAATACAATCTCATAATGATAGTACAAATAAATGTGGGTCATACTCGCGTGGAAGAGCGTAAAGGAGACATACGGACGTTTAGAAAACAAAAATGTTGAAATTCGAACGAAATCCAACTCATACACAGTCGAACCTTGCAGCTTGAAACGAGAGGAAGTTATATGAACGCTAGGCTTGTATTAAAAGTACCACTACAAAAGATTTTCGATTACGAGGGGTAACATTCGAAAAACATGAAAGTAGGCAAATGGAGCCACTGCGCCATGTAGATCGGCGGCGGCCGCGTCCGGGAGCGACAGCGCAAGCGGGCGTCGCTGTCGGTGGGTGGGTGGTCGGCGGGTGGTCGGCGGGTGCGCCTGCGGGCGCTGTGGGTGGCGCGGGTGGGCAGCGGCCGCCGCTGGACCGCCCGCGCGTCGCGCGGCGTCAGCACCTCGCGTCAGCGCGCCGATCAATACGCGGCGGGCACCGCCTGACGCGCAAGGCTCCAGCGGCGCCGCGCCGCGCCGCGCCGCGCCACGCCGCGCCGTTCCCGCGGCGGTGCAGGCGGCGACGGGGCTGCCTTCGCCTCGGCGGCCGCACCCACCGAGTCGGCCCACGCTAAGGTTCGGTGGCAGTTTACAGAAGTTAAACAACTGACTGCGCGAGAGAACGGAGACGTACAACGCGTAGGTATGGATAAGGTAAGGTGTTTGAAGTTCCCTGCATCAAGAGGCGACCGGGGAGAACTGCATATGTCAAATGAGACACAAGGTGAAGTTGACCAGTCAAATCTACGACGAATGCTACTATGTCACCCTGGAGGTCGCTCTTTGTAGGGAAGGATAGAAACGGAAACGAAATCCACAAGGCGCAGTAGTATTCGTTACAATTCAATTTTCAATGCGGTGTCGGCGATTTGAAATAGGTGAGCACACGGTGATGGCGATTTAAAATAGGTGGGCAAACGGGGTTGATGATAAAGAAAGACCTAATACGAAATGGTTGAGAGGTGACAGAGCATTGACCAAAATAGAAATTTGACATCTTCACCCCACTTCCATCCACTAGAACGAACATCTACGAATACCCGTTACATTCTTCTGTACAGAGGGCCTTGGAAGTGGGGATAAACCGGAAAAAATGGCTGAAAGAGGAGTCCTAACCTCCTCTAACCCTAAGCAGGATAATCCTGCAGCACTTAAGTGCAAAGGGTGAATTAATTAATTAGAATTAAATTAGAACTTTGGTGATTATTATTAATCAAACTGTTTTTGTTGAACTATTTACGGGTTTTCCAAGCCTCAGAGCTTCTTTAAGAAATGTGTAATAAATCCTCTAATTTCCTGAAAATTAAAAAAAATTAATAAAAACTTGTGAAAATTATTGTAATTAATTATTATGTTGATTATAATTTTTAAAATGTTATTATTGTGCATAAAATAATAGTGTTCGCTAATGATCTCAGCTGTTTCTAAAGCAATATAAATGAAATGAAATTTTAAAAATCCTGATTGTCAGTATAAAAAAGGGAGGGAATTGAAAATATTTACAGAAATAAAATGTTTAACAACATACAGCTTTGAGGCTTTTCAAAATGTTCAGAAGGGCAACAGCCCCCTGTCGACTTTTGTGCGCGACTAAGATTTCATATATTATTCTCATAAACATGTTCGGATACATAAAATATTCGTATTAACGATTTTCATGTACATGAACTGTATTCTGAATTATTTCGGGAATGAAAAGCATCTCTAAGGCAGCTCCCACCCTCAAGATTATATTATAGTCTTTCAGCTACATTTTTTAACTTGAAGGAATCATTTTCAGTGTTGAGAATAAAGTACACGCGATAGCTAACACGTAAAACATTTTAAACACGGACATTTACAGCTAAAGCGGAGATTGTTTTAGGAGAGTTAAGAGTCGACTCCTCTACGAATTATTTATTTCTGTCTCGTTATTTAATAAAAAACAGCATGAAAACATGTGTTACTGTGTAAGAAAATAAAGGAGATAAATGTAGTTTATCGTGCGACGACCTGAGAACATTTCGATTAAAAGGCGAGCTGTACTACAAATAATATTGCAATAACCACTGTAACTCTATTGTAGTATGAGAAAAATATAATTTTCAATTCACTAACACTCATTTTCAGTAAACTTTCATAGAAAAGTTCAATACATTTGGAAGATTTAGATTCACATCATTTCAAACTATATTTACTATATTTTTAATCAGATTTCTTTCCATAACCCAACGACATTTTCAGGATTTTTGGAGGCATGCCTCCAAAATAATTCTCTACAATTTACTTCTCGTCGCAACGGTTCTCTGTGAAGGAGTACCACTAGCACAATAGCCCTTCCGTGACTTGGAACGATTTCTATCAACCAAGTTTAAGCAAAAATTTACATTCCTCTTAGGGGTTTCATCCTCGACCGCTGAAGCAGCGTTTATATGACAATGCAACACCACAAAAATAACCGTCCCTAGCATCGAAACGAACGCTCCGCTGGCAGCGGGGGCGGGGGGTGGGGGTGGAGGTGGGGGAGGCGCGCTAAGGAGGCGGCGGGCTGCCTGCGCACGCGCGCGTCGCGTGACGGACGCCGGCGCCGGCGCCGCGGGGCAGTGACGGAGCGCGGGGCGGCGCCGACGCGTCTTGCGGCCCCGGCCGCATCCGTCAACGCAGCGAGATATGCGGCCTCGCGCGCGCAGCCTCCGCCGCCGCCGCCACCACCGTCTCCGGGCCACGATAAGGCAGCGACGGCGGACGGCCGTGATCACACAAACGGCGACGCGGGAAGAATGGCGTCTTCCGCCGGGACGCGAGCGCGCAGCTCGCTCGCTGCGACGCCCACGAGAAATTTTTCAACGATAAGATGCGTTATGTTTACAGTTTTACGCGCGTCCAAACGTTCTTGGAAACGAGAAGTGTACCGTACGTGAGCTTGCTTTACAAAGCCTCAAATTTCTCCAAGATTGACAGTTTTCAATACAGAAAGAAGGAAATCGACAGTATCGTACCCCAATATTACGAATCTAATGGAAGGGAAAGTTAAATAATTTTCTCCTTAATACAGCGTGTACACACTCCTTAGCAGCAAAGACAATTGCTGTAAACCTTGTAAAAATATTGTTACGTGTCATTTGGAGATTGGCATTAAGAGAACTAACAATTACCATAATAAACAGTTTCTCAGCATTAGCAATCAAAGCGATGAAATAAAAATATTTGAAAAATCGAAAATAAAATATGATTTGACGCAGGATTAACTAAGGTTACGTATTTATTAAAATAATGAGTAAATTTACTTAATGAAACATTACAAGAAGTATGTGTGAAATCGCATGTAATTAATTCCCTGGATTGATTTCCGTTAAAAATCTCCTTCAGCCAAAAACTATTCATTACTACAACAATAGCGTTTTGGATGTACTATACGCATTTTCATATGTTCGACAACACTTACGCATTTTTCGCTACAATTCATATTATCAAATGTTGCGAGTTTTTCATCCCTTTGTTTACTTAAAACCAAAATTGGATTGGAGGGGCGAATATCAACGAATGGGAAATTTAGTGAAAATCCGTCCACCGAGTGTTTTTCTACCGGTGTAATCCAGATCCCGGAAACACGCAAAATATCACGCAAATCACATTAAAAATATATCCAAAATAAATTAAAGAAACAAATCTAAACGATTTTGCCGTCACATTACGCATAGTGAAGGTACGCACGCTACTAAAGGTACAAATACCAGCATTTTGAAACGCAAGACAAATATTAATAGCATTATTCATTTTAATGCTGTAATAATTAGTTAAAATATGAGTAGTTCACAAAGTGACATCACCCTGGGGTGCTAGAAAGTTTCCATAACCAAATTAACCACTCGGAAAAGTCCCACAATATTTATTCCAATCGCACACAATGAAATTATCTATTTATTACACTGCTATCAAGCTATAAACGTTAAGCCCCGAAACATTTTTGCAATAATTCGAAAGACAAGAAATTACTAACTGTGAAAATGAGTCCGAATATCACCCAAATCTTGATGTATCTATTTTTTTTCTCCTTAAGAAATCCTATTTATATCTGAAATATCGGTTCGTTTAAACAATGAGGGAATTTTCTCAAAAAATAATTCGGAAAATAAAGTAAATAAACGCTCGTTTTTATGAATGACGCTACGCGAGACTATCGTCACAAGATATGTCATATAACTAATTGTTATCGTGAGCATAAATTAACGAGTACTTATTTGAAGTGCAACATTTCTCCGTAACCTTTTTCATGTAAGTCCCCACACTGCTTCATTCACTGCGCACAGATTTTCTAGAGAACACAATTAGTTTCTTAATTTATAAATACTACAAAAAAATTTGGGGAAGTATATTTAAATGTGACAAGCATGACTAGGGCATGAACGACTATTGAAGGAAATACGTTTACAAACGTACGTGTCAACTGCACGAACGAACTTCAGTAGAATCATCGTAGCAAGTGATGTTGATGGATGCTCCTGCGGCATTGACACATCGCTTGCGGTGGTTGTTCTTCGACGACCTCAAGAAAGAGTAGGGGGCGAGTCGCTCGGGCAGGCTTTGCTGCGTAACATAACATCGTTTCACCCCTAAAAATTACCGCCATCTTTAAGCGATCTTGAGACTGGGGCGATTTTTTTTTCTTGCACGAAGACCGTCGCTGATGTAGGCGAACAAAGGATGTGTCTGTCATTTTCCTCGAAGCTCCCATAAAGAGGCAAGCAAGCGCCTGCGGCGGCTCTGAGCAATGAGTGGCGACGCGGAGCGACCCGGGGCGAAGAGGGAGAGAGGCTTAATGATGGCTCCATCCGCCAGTCTCCGCGTCCGTACGTTCATCATGCGGACACCTCGCCCTGGGTCTTCTAACCTAGTCTTAAAGAGTTACACAGCTTTCGTTGCTCGCAACGTCTCTCAAGATTTGAATTGACATGTAACCTAAGATAACACATTGTACAAATTTCCTCCGTTTAAACAAATTAAGAAAATATTCATTAGTTTTTCACCATCACTACAAAGAAAACATGTTAAAAGTAGTTGTTTTCTGATGCTGAAATACTGCTCCTTTATATAAAACTGCTCCATTAATGCAATTAAGAGAGTCAGCGAGAGATCAGCCATAATATGGAATTATTTCAGTAGACCTTAGGATAATATTCACTCAAAATTCTCATATTCAGAATTAATGATTTCCTCTTTCTTGTTATTTTGCACCTAACAATTTTCTTATTCTCCGTTATTTAAATGCTTTTGAACATTAAATTAGCTATATATCTAAAATGAGTAAGTGGCTTATGATTCTCTCTCAATGATCCTTTCACTTATCAAGGGGGAAAATTGTTCACGGAATTATTCCGTGAAATCAATTAGTTAAGTGTACTTCATTACACATCAAATATGAAAATAATCGATAATATATTTGTCAGATCGTAAGTGTAGTCGACTACTTAAAGCAATAAGAAATTACGAATATACAACGTTCCGAAAAATCAAATGATTAGTTAACGCAGAGGGAGAAAAGAGGAAAATGAAACATAAAATTTTTAAAAAAGGTACGTAGACAACCCTTAAGCATGCAGAATATCTACAATTTAAATTACAATATATGCATCACGTTACTATTTTATGGATACAAAATTATCTAATATGTTAAAAAAATAGCTGCACACTCTGCCTTTCATAGTTGTACAAGTAAATTTTGGTTGGTATCAGCGCACTCTGTCGGGGTGGCTGCTGTACTATTGCAAGTCGGAGGCCTTGAGCCCTTCTCTGTGTGCATGTGGCGGGCACGTAATTTCTGCCTCCATTGCCCTTAGGACGCCTGCCCTTAGGTGCGGCTGCATCTCTCCAGTCTCACTCTCACTCTTTGTACGGTCGTTGGCGAGGCGCGATGTGCGCTACGAGATGCAATAGCCAGCCATGGATGTAATGTTGACCTACGGACCAGGGATGTAATATGCATTTTATCTTAAGTTATATCCTTGTATAAAAGGATGATTTCACACATGTTTTATGATGAAGTGGTCTACGGTGGTCTGATGGAGCTATCGGGCGCATTTAATCGTACAACGTGGGGATTGGTTTTCCGTGCATGGCCGAGCCACAACACATGGGTGGCTCTTGCAACGTTTGTATCAGGAATGGTGGAAAACCATGCCGTTGAAGGCAAAATTTAGTTTATTTGTAGAGTTGTTTATGTTTTGAGTTAATGTTTTTTTGTATAATTTAATCATGCAACAGCTTTCTTTGTGTAATGTAGTTTTAAGAAAATTATCATCCTGCCAATCTACGGGGTCAGTGTTTATTGCTCGTAGAGGGAAATTTGCTTATTCAATTCTCAATTTATTCTATTTTTGTAGAATTAATTATTTGTTGTTTTAATGAAAATCTTCCGTGTAATGCAATGTATTATGCAACATTTTATACATTAATGTAACTTTAAGAATATTCTTCCAGCCACGCCACGTGGGTTTGTGTTTATTAGTCATCTTCAAAGGTTTGTAAGCTAAATTCTTTCATTCTCAATTTAATGACATTAAATTATTTAAATTTGTATCTTTTTCGTTTTATTGTTGAAAGCACATGCGATTGTGAATGTGTGTGAGCTACCCGAGGAGAATAGTCGCCATAGCAAGGTAATTAATTATACGTGTAAATGTTTCCGACTGGTGTGAAGGCATGTTGCTGTGGCGTACAATAGCTCCAAAAAAATCTGTTACAAAAAACAATACAAAAAGCATGAATTTTTAGAAGTCCATGATAATATCTCTCATTTTCAAGGAAAGGCACAACATCATCCAGTATTGATAAAATATCCTCCAAATACTAATGCTTGTACAAACATGTTTTTTACTCTATTCAAGTCACTTCAGTTTGCGGTTCGCCAAAGGAGACATAAACCTTGTGCGCCTCAATACGTCCCACCATCATCCCTCATTGGACAGAAAACCTAAGCAATATTATTTAGAGCAGAAAGAAAGAAGCAAAAATAAGAGAAAATACAATCTTACTCAGATATGAGCCGAATAGTTCAACGTGACTTCTGAGCATATTAGTTCTCATATTTGTTTATTAGATAATTAGAAGGATTGACAAAAGTTAAATTACAGAGCCATAATATTTTCATCGGAGTCCTTAGCTCTTATGATTCTCACATGCTGATCCAAAGGTAGAAGACTTTTTCTACAAGTAAAGCTACAGGAAACTGGTAGCTTTTTTTCTACGAACTTCACTTCAAAATTTGAACAGTCTCTTACTGTTTAAACATCGTAACAAAGCACACACTCTTACAACACCAACTTGTTACTAACGAATTGATTTTAAAACAATGTCTGTATGTTACTGTTTATTCCGTTTAGTAATCCATTTGGAATAAATAGGTCTATTAATATGTTTTGCTGATTACTTTTTAAAATTAACCCAATTGATTCTCACAAAACCATGGCAAAATGTTCAACTGTTTCCCACAAATTAATTTTGAAACCGCATTCATTTTGTTACAACAGAATTCGAGGCTCAGTACATTCGAACAAAATGACAAACTCCACCAATCTGTAAATGAGAACTAAGAATTACGAAAATTTACAATGAGATTCTTCCACATTTCAGTTTGAATAAAACTGTCATTTCCGGCCAGGCTCACATTTAAGCAGTTCCAAAGGGAAATATTCGGCCTGTGTTTGAGTGGAATATCACGCTCTCATCGCAACATCTAATCGCAACATTAACAGAAGAGTTACAAAGTAATTACTGTATGCATCAAAAACATCAATGTACCGTAATATTAAAATGTTGACGAGTTTATTTATTCCAAAATGCGACAATCACGCTGGAGATGTCGTAATGTACAAAACGCTCTGCTAGTCCGCATCAACAAACAGTGCAAATAGATTGCAAATTTGGATTGAAATCAGTGGACTATACGAAAAAGGGTATTGTCGAAAAGTGATTTTACGTTTTAGGGACTTCAAATGCATAAATACATAATGAAGAAATGCCTTGAAAACTACGTATTAAAATATACGCCAATATTACTTCGATAACAATGAGCAAAATATTTTAAATCAACCAGCAAACAAACTTTCCAAAGGGAACACATTTCACAGCTTGAATGAATTAATAAATTTCATGCATTTCAACATTTTTTTACAATATTACAGACTCGCACATTGAAAATTCGTATAAATACGCTAAAATTGTGTATTATATAAACGATATATGAGGCCATTATAACATCATTTCGAATGAGCGCGTTCCATTAAGACACTATGACGTAATATTACAATGAAAATGGGGCCGCAACAAAATAATTCCATTTCATGTGAAAAGCTATTAGCAAGCTTCGGCTTTTAAAATGGACCATTATTAACAGATTCCCGTTAAACCCAGAATATGGGGTCATTTCGGAAGATTACCTGCATAAAACAAATTCGTACCTTTATGGTAACATGCCATTAACAAATCATCTGCATTCTTAATCTCTACATGTTTCATGGCTTAAAATATAATCGATGATGTTCTTGAAAAAGGAAATAATTTGAACATATTTTTTACAGCAAATAATTACATCATCGAATGTTCCCACAATGCTTTAAATAAATTAGTATATAATCAATGATCTTACGAAAATAAAGAATTTAAAGGTAATCTTCCTTGGAGAAATTAGTTACATTATTGCATGTTTTTACAATTCAGAGTGAATAACATCGGAGGAGTACCAGAAGACTCAAAAAAGAATACATACACTTCTCCTTCTCTGAAAAGTCAGTAAAGACAATATCGTATTCTTTTGAACTTATAACTACGTAAACGAAATAAAAAATAAAACAATAGATGATAATATGGTTGAAGTCGATGTGAGAAGTTGAGAGTATTTCTATGTTTACTACGCATCATTAATCTCTAGCAACGTGGTGTTTTTCAAACCGCATAAACGTCGGATTTCTTTCCTAATAATAATTTCCCCATTTAAACATTATCGAGTCTATTTCGGAATTATTCGAAAAACATCACGGACGTAGTATTAGTATATGTACCGCTGTGGATCGATTTACAAACGGCCCATATTTAACACGAGTCATGAACCACAAAAGCAGCGGGGTAGATGTAGGGCAAAGCATCATTGTGGTTAACACAGTGGTCGTTGGCTAGATCGCTACTTGCTTCCACCACCCCTCTCGTCACTACCTCTGTGTATACGGAGTGGCGGCTGCGTGTGATTTATGGGAGCAGATAGTACAAGTGGGTGGGGTGGGTGCGGGTATAGGGGATAAAGGGGTTGCGGCATAGGGGACGAGGGACGTCACCGGCGATGAGAACGATAGTCTAAGCAATAGTCTTATGCCGTTCTAGTTCCCAACCCTCTTCGCGTTTCACGCTCCACGACCAATGTCGGAGGATATCTTTAGGCAACCCGTGAGACACCTGTGTCTGGCGGGCACTCAACTTTCCCTACGAAGCAGAACGGCACAAAAGACGGACCTCATATGAGCGCTGTTCTGCTTCGAGCGTTGGCTACCATCAATTTAGCACTTTGACCTCCGATGTCATGTTGCCTGGTAACAGGCAAATATAAAATTCATTTCTCACTTCTTAAAGTAGCATAATCTACGCTAAAATCAACGGTTATGTAAACAAAACTACTAAATTTGGCGACAATTATTTAACAATAATAAAACAATAATAAAACGCAAAACTATAAAATGACTAAATTACGAATACAATTTTAGTTTTACTGTATCAATGAAGGACACAGAACGCGAAGATTAATTTAAATCATCAGTTCTTTGCTCCTGATAGAGAAATCGATTTCGTAAATGGAAAAATATTTAATACCTGTATCCTGTATTTCTAATAAGTCATTGAAGGAGTTCAATAACTTACATAGTGGACTTTCTATCACAACCTAGCAAGATTATCCATATTTTGAAGGAAATGTTCGGCACAAATGTTCCTTTTTCTACTCTTATTTCATAATTCTCCTATTAGATGGGTGCAGCTCCTTGGACAATGATACTGCTTCATTTTAATACAGGTGTTCCATCAATCAGAGAAGTTTACAGTTTAAAAGTAATCATTGGTCATAGTTCTATTAAATGTTTCATTGGATTATTGTGCTTAAACTACACCTGGAGAGGAGAGGGACAGTAAACCACAGATGTCCTTCCGTTTCAAGAATCAGAAGGAAATCAGAAGAGTGAGTCTCTCTACGAAAACTATCAGTCACTAAGGTGGCAAGGAATTATATCAAATGCTGAAATTTGATGACATTTTTTAATAAATTGAAACTTAACTTCACTCCTGTAATAATCATTTGAAGTGGGACTACATTTATGATTAACCAATGTCATCCGGGAGATTGGGTGACTGTCCGCTAGGTGGCGTTGGTTGAACACTGTAGTTCAGCTACCACCATTCAATGGAAAAGTTTAACTTATAATAGCTATTATTAGTGTTAGAAATAGTACTGAAACTCAATGTAATGGGTACTAATACATTCGACTGGTGTTTAAGATACTGCTCGTTCCTCGCTCGTATCGTAATCAAACTCATGTATTATACCGATCTTAGCATAATTGTTTTATAATATACCACTTATTTTACTCTTTTTATTACCACTATTTTACTCTTCATTATACAATTTCCCCTTTTTCTTAAATATATTGTTTTCTTTTTACCGAGACACTTATTCCAAAAATATTACCATAAAACATGTAACCCAGAAGTGCTATTTTCAGGCATAAAATTAGAACACATACTAATAGCTGCAAATTTGTAGCAAACAAACATTATACAATATACCTAATCACCAATACACTTTCCAGAAAGTAAAGCATACCAAATAATGTTACAAGTACTACGTTTAAAAATGAAGAGACACATTGTATTGTTTTACCTCTTCTTGCGTGGCACAAGCAAGACAATGTCAACTGTTTTCAACAACGAACAGCAAAATATAATCTTCCTACGAAGCCCAAATCTGTCGTTAACATAACTGAGAACATTCTTTTCAGGGAACATGTATAGTCACATATACACAACACACTGGGTAATGTTCACGCAAATATAAATTTAATAGCAAAAGCAAGCAGCAAAAACGCAGCGACCTGTTTCCCACCGCGCATTTCCACATTCTTGCCTCCACCTCGAAGTGCAAGAATATTTCTTGCACTCCAGCAAGCATATGCGTTTTAGATTCTGGAGATCTCTGATACTGCGCTCAAACAGACGTTACTTTGGCGCCCACATCAGAGTCCGCAGCTCTCCAAAGCGGAAAAGTGAAGTCGTTACGCGTGCGAACGTTGATGCAATCTGCGCAAACGAAACGATGAGCTACCGCGGTCACAATCTGCGCCTGTGCGCGACGCGTCGGCCATTTCCACAGCGCATGTGGGTGCGCTCCCCCCCCCCCCCACGGGCTCATTTTAAAACAGATTCTCAATAATTCAGTATTCAAATCCAGCCAATATACACGGACGCAATATCAACCTGTGTTTGCAGGTGCGTATTAAACAGCAATAAACATCAATTACACCCTTGAACTTTAATGTAGTTTAACTCGAACACAGTCGCGTATTATCGGGGCAGCCAATGCCCCGAACATATCGACAATCCGAACATGCGCTGGGATGAATTAGCTTGCGTCGCATGGGTGGCCGTTCGTATTTTCTGCGAGTGATTGTGCGTTTGCAGTGCTGGCAATTCTGAATCCTCGTTGGAAGAAGTGTTTTAGGTAATAATCACAAGTATTTGCAGTCCGTTTCTACACCTCGAAAATATAAAACATATTCACTTCATTGGACCTCACAGGATTGTATTGTATTTTACAGTAGAGGGAGATAGATAAATGATATATTGCGCATATAAATGATCGCATGTGCGAATTCAAGTGCGAGGAATCAAATTAAATTCGAAATTAATTTTGTCCCATAAAAGTGAAGATAACATGAAAGAAAATAGGAATGCTTTTTCTTACAAAGGCATTGAGGAAATGGAGATCAAATAACTTCCATCTTGAAATTAATAAAACTAGTTTCAATCGACTACAGCAAAAACAAATTGTTCAAAACAGACATCCGGGAATCAACATGTTTTCTTCCAGGTTTGTGCAACCCCATAACCGAAATCCTACATTACATAATAACTCTTTTTAGCCGAAGTACTTTAACTACAACAATTAACGTTGCGTCTGTTACAAAGTCCGCTGATCCCAAGCAGCACGCAAATGTGCAGAGTCGCTTCCGGTGTTCCAAATGGCACTTGACGCGCATGGCGACGGCAGCCGCGTCCGCCTCGTTGTTCAATAGACGCCGCCAGGCTTCATTAGCGCACGGGGCGCCACGCGCGGGAGGGCGCGCGCGGGTCGAGGCGCGGCGCGGCAAAGCGAACGCGGGACGCCAGCGCGCGCGGGGGGCTTTATTTTGACTTGGAATTGGGAGCGAGGAATTCGATTTCCGCCGGCTGATGCGAGCCGTTTAGCCTCCCTCTCTGGCTGCGGGCCCGCGCGCGTCATTGGTAGCGGTGGGAGTGACCATCTCCAGATGCAAGCACTAGATCTCGTTTCGCGTAGACCTAGATAATTTCATATTCTTATTTGAAAACTGGGAAATACCGATACGTATATATACGCCCCGCCCCTAAATGCTTATTTTCACTTTATCATCAATGTTATCCATTTTCAAGACATTTGCAATCAAAATGAAATAAATAAAAACCAAGTGTGTAACAATGAGATGTTAGATATGTGAGTTCACTTATTATTTGTCTAACCACAAACGTAAGGTCTAAAAATTTATTTTGCTGCACTGGATGACTTTTCCTCCCTCGGTGGCTCATTGGTTAGCATGCTTGCTTTCTACGGCGCAACCCAGGATTTGATTCCCGGCCGAGGCACATTATACCTGTGCGCTTTCCATACAAATGTCCCAGTATCTATTGCAGTGTGTCGATGAGAAAGCGCGCCCTAAGATTATGAAGACGATATATGGTAAAGGAATGTCTTCGTGCTAACCACACGAACCCATTATCCCATAGCCGAGAGGCTGAATCACCGCTGGTTGGCCAAGACCAGTAGCGGGAACAGGATGACTTTACTTTAAAATAGGTACCAGCAGAATACTGACTTAATGTGACATGAAAACAGCGGGAAATGAATGTTATGCAGATGAATTGAGTAATCGTCGAATGAAGTACTGATTGGGTTAAAGAGGTTACTTGAACAGAAAACGTAATAGAAAATAGTCGCCAATCAAACGAAATGAACTAAAGTATAGACTGCGGGAAGCATGCTCATAATATCAATGTACCAAATGAGAAAATTGGCTTATTAACGTCCACAAAGACCAGTTGAGATGTCTAACCACTAAGGATGCACCGCACAGCAGGAATCTCGGGTGAAATTGCCAGAGAGGTCGTTGCGCTCTTCATGCGCAACAATTTCCTAATCTGAAGGGGATCCCACTGCCTAGCAACGCAAGCAACTATTCACCGTCGGCACAAGTTACACAGTCTCGTGTAGCAAAACACTTCGCCGTTCCTGCTGTGCGATTTGTACACCGCACTGTGCATACATAAGTGAAAGGACAGGCTGCATCTAGCAGAGAGCACACTAGCAAAGCCGTGCCGAGAGAGCTGGGCGCCAAGATAGGGGTGAAGCATTAGGAATGGATGAAAAGCACGATACCATCAAATGCAAACGCACGGCAACTTTATACACACAGATCACGGGTGCCTACTTCAATGTCGACAGTAACTTCTTAAATAGCACTTAACTAGCGCGCTAACGATACACGGGTGCGTGTACATTATGCATAATTAATGAGGACTCGGGATAAGGGTGCATATCATGCATATTTAGCCGATGGTTGCTTGTGAACAGCGCTGGCTTTGAACCCTCACAAGAAATACGTTTTCCCGACTTCCTCTCCAACTATCCGAGCGGAAGGCCGAATGAGGGGAGAAGGGCAAGTGGGTCGACTTGCCCTTCCTGTAATTTCCTCCTCGTCAAATTATTCAACATTCTCCCTTTCTGTAGGTAAGTCAGGCGGAATACAACACAGAACGAATGGAGATTTGATAATAATATTAAGAAGACAATAGCAGAACACGGATCCTTAAAATACGGAACGTTTCAATCACCGCTGTTTCCTATGGTCTTGGCATTCAAAATGTAATACTGAGAAACGTATTTCTTTGGAGAAAAGTGTAGTTTTTTCACATGAGCTAGATTTACGTTTCTTGACGCTTCTTTTTTACTGAGCTGGAACTAATCTCAATTAAACTTTGAGTCTACATCGTGGGAGATTTATTTGTATACAAGGTGTTAGGGTTTGTGTATAGGTTAGGGTTTATATGTGTACTATCCATGGAGTACAGTCCTGAGAGATGTGCCAATTTCTATTGTCAGTTGGTAATCTGTCAATGGCATTATACGTTAAGAAAATTAAAATGTTTTTTTTAATGATGGAAGTACAAGCATTACAATAAAAACGATAATGCTTTTCAGGAGAGTGTTATCGTATCATAAGTAAAATGCAGTTCGACTAGTAATGAGAAAACTATCCAAATCATAGGAAGAGCTAAAATATTCGCAATGTAAAAACTGTACTTTGGACAATAAATGCCAATAATATATATATATATATATATATATATATATATAAAACAAGGTGGGTATAAAATATCTAATTTAAATAATTTTAAAATTCCCATTCATTATTTCGCAATAAAAACAAATCCATAGACCAGGAAACAAACCTTTTCACTGGACATAAGAATCCGGTGACATTGAACAAACCCTCCAATAATATACTGAGAACGCATAGACACCAACGGAGAAAGAAGAAACTCAAATCTCGGAACGGTCACCCGCTTCCGGCGAAACACGTGCGCCACTATCCCCAATCCGCCAAAGCCCTCGCCGCCCCTCGTCAGGTCACGAGCGAGCGAAGCGCGCGCGCGCGCATCGGCAGTGTGGCCCCGCCGCTATCGCACGTCTCCGCCGCCGCCGCCCAGTCGCTGCTGCCCGCCCACCCGCCCGCCCGTCCGCCCTGCCTCGGCGGCGCGCTCGTTCATCATGCGGAGGCTGAGCGGCGCGGCGCGGCGCGGCCGGGGCTGCTTCCAGGGCCTCGGCGTCGGGCGGAGACCGCAGTACTTCTGTAGTGTTTTTGCCGCGCGCGCGCGGAGCGACCTAGTTTTCAGAGATGTCGCGATTTACTCCGGAACTTTTCTTCCGTCTGCCTCTTTCCTCGCACACAGAAACGCTTATCGCTCGTAGGACAATCTGCCTTGGAAGCGCCTCCCACAAAACGCACAGTAGAAACAGGAAGAAAGCTATTTTACTGCTCCAGTTGCAAATCTACTTCTAATTTAACGAAGGCATACAGTAGTTTGGAGGAAAACAAAAAAAATTGAAAATCATCTGCACACATCCCACAAATTTCATAGAGGAAACAGAAATACGTCGCAGGATGATAAAAAATAGAACTTGAATGATACGAAATAAACGTATTCCATCCAAACCATGCCGTTGCGGTATTCTTATGCACGTAATATTACAGAAATTTTATGAAACGTGGACATGGTCGGAATAGGACCACGGCATATTGCAAGTAGACGGCAGAGTGAACGAACAATGTTCTGACTTGAGTATGGAATACAATGAATATGCATATAATGGAAAGCAATGAATATAAATCAAGTCAAATAATTTAAAGAACAATGTGAACCACATTTCCGATGCGAAATAAAAACTTTGCCCAAATGTGAAATTTCTGTTCATTGCTATTATGCCTCAAGTCATACTTTTCGGAAAATACACGTGGCTTCTGACAACGATTGGATTACTTCTGCATATCAATAACACAGAAAAGAAGTCGATTAAAGAACGAGTGTAGGCATTAAAGCAAATGACCGACATAGAAACGAGACCAAAAGCTGAACGAGAGAGCATAAGAGGTCAGGCACCGCAGACGACCGCGGCACCGCCACCGCTGCCGCCGCTCCCTGCGCAGACAACGGGGCAGCAGCGGCGGCGGCGGCGGCGGCGGCGGCGGCGGCGGCGGCGGCGGCGCTCGCCGTGACGCCGTATGTCAGCGGCGGCGCCCGACGTGCCGTGAAATTAAGCAGAAGAAAGAAACCGCAGCGGGCGCGAGCGGGCGAGTGGGCGGGGGAGCCTCGAGGGCTTGGGCCCCGCGCGAGGAAACCCGCTCGCGTCGATCGCCCCGACGAGAAAGACCGGGCCCAGGGGAGAAGGGCCGGCGCGGCCCCGCCAAAGAGCTACGGGAAGAATACTCCCGCGGATCGATTCCCCTCCAGTCCTTCTGACAGAAGACTTGCGGCGTAACGGCTCCTTATTTCGGGTAATAGAACGTCTTTGCGGTTCACAGCCTCACAAGATGGGAGTCACGAATGATCTGACAGAAATGTACACCTTTTCAAAAATTTCACAGTAGCGAACACGGAACATTACCGTCCATTACCCATGGGGTTCGCATCCATTTGCATTAAATTAAAGACAGGCATCGGAGCTACATGGAAGAAACAAAAGCACTCTAATATTGCACAGGGAATTATACGCTTCATTACATAATAAAATCAATACTACTTTGAACATATTAACAATTTATTCGAATGCATTCACGATATTCTGTATGACATTTATAAAGAGGTTTGAAAATGTAGTCACTAAGACTATATTCTCTATAAATTTTCTCATTTCCGGAAAAAACAAACATGGAATCTAAAATCTCAGGATGGCAAGAAAAGTGTTTCATGCAAGTTAGGGGATAGATTTTTATAAAATACACACAGGAGGGAGAAGTAGGAAAGAACCAGTTTTCTTGTAGGAAATATGTTTGTTCACAAAAAACATTTAAATGAGACCCATTTGCTAAGAAGCAGAAGTTAGAACCGCAATTACAAAAACGAAGAATTTGCACTGCATGAATGAAAGGCTGGTGAAAGGCTTTCCTTAATCGACGGCTTGTTTTCCCCATTGAAAGCCGTCACAATCGCCTCGAGCCATTTGCGTAACACCACCAGTTCGCATCGAAGCGTTGCCAAACCCTAGGATTTCGTCGAATTGCGTGACGGCTGCAGAACTTAATCTGCCCAGCAGTAATACCATCCACATAATCCATAATTAGAGCTCACATTAGCAGCCAAACCCCTTGCGATACCCACACACACTACCACCAGATGGCAAGATATCCGACGGCGGCCTTTTGAAGCGGAAATCGAACCGCGAATTTCAGAGAAAGACTCCCACAGACTGGTCTCGGTTTTATCCGACCGCACAATAAACTTCCTGTGTGCTTTTATTCTCACAACGAAGAACCGAAAGAGCCAGTACAGCCGCAGACCGCCAGTTTTATACCAAGCTGGGACAATGAACGCATTAATAAAATTAAAAATGTCGTCCCGAAATCTCGGGATATTACAAGAAAATGCGGTGCAAGAGAAATGGCAGAGATGGCCTGCTTTTTTCTCGGGACCGCGTAGGAAAGTTTTTCCCGGGGAAATAATTCCGTAACATTGTTACAACGGGAGGAACATCGTCGCGTGCATTAACGAAATGTAAAATGGGAATCAGAACGTCGACGGGTTGCGGATAAAGCAGATTACGGCGGCGAGACAAATGGACGGCAGGGCAGCGGCCGATGGACGGCCGGGCCTCGCGGGAGGACGGTGGCGACGCGCTGCGGACGCACGGTGCTGGGTGCGGGGCGCGGGGCAGCGTGCGAGGGGCGAAGGGCGAGGGCGGCGCTGGCCGACCCATCGGGAGGACGCGGTTTCCTCCGCTAAATAAGCAATCTCCTTAATGCGCAAAAAAAGCAGCTCGGCGAGGCCGCGTATTACTCATCCACGCCGCGCCGCCTGTCGTCTGGCGCTGGCTCTTGGGTTGGTCCACGGCCGGGGCTGCTGAGGAGCCAGGTTCGAGGCGCCGCCGACGCCGTCTTATTTTCTCGTCTCCTTCATCAGCGAAACGAGTTTGCGCTTGACTGATATTCAATTTCGAAAATGACTTTTATCAAAGTGTAAACATACCGTTTAGGTTAAGATCACAATTTAGCATATTCTATGTTTTAAACAACATAATAAAAATAATAAATTGATTACACAAAACTACTGCAAACGAAATTATACAATAGGATATTCAACAGCAATATTTCTTCAGTCTTTATTCACGTAGTTTACTATATCTCTGATAAAGACATTGTTCATTTTCTTTTTCATTTAATTTGCTTATAAATTTACCAGCACTATAATAATATACAGCTTTCACATTATCAATTAGATAAAACATTTGACAACATTGGAGACTTAGAAATATCTCTATACTACTTACACAAGAAGAGAATAGTGCAGTAATTATTTCTTTTCAGTTGTTGAATGATTGCACAGTTTTCTTAGCGGAAGAAATATGACAAGTAAATCCTTTATTTATAGACAAATCGTTATGTTTAGTTTAAGTTATGTTGAGATAGGTCAAATATTGGAAGTCGAAGAGAGTTAATTTAAAAAATGTACGAAATTCTAGCTTGTTAAAAACAGGAAGGGAGGATGTAGAAACTGCTTTCGACGTAACATCCTCTTCATATTCTTCTGTTTAAAATAACTTCATTGCAATGAATTATCTAAGTCATAATTTAAAAATAACAATTTAAATTATTATAGTAAAGCAACTTCAGTGAAATTCAGAAAACTTAAAGATGAATACAGAGTGCTTTCACTTAGCAGTTAATAATGTATGCAATAATAATCAGTGGCACAAAATTAAAACTTTTGGACAACTTATAGTAGGCATGCAAAGAAGTATCGCATACTAAGAAAAATATCTCTCTCACTTAGGTTCTCTTAATGTTATAACTATATCAACAACAGAAATTGGTGGTGAATGGCATCCGCCCAAGTTCAATGGGCACTTGAACTAGCAATGAGGCATCGAAAAGAGGCAGAGGACGTCGAGTGGCGTGGAGCCCTTCCCGTGGGCACGCACCACTGCGCTGACGAGGGGAACCAGCCCCGTGGGGAATGATCAGGGCGCGGTCGATACTTGCAGAAGAGTCCCTCGAGTCAATCTTCCCTCTAGAGTTTCAAATTAAAACCGGTCGGGGAGTTCCCTCTCCGTCTTTCTCTCGCCGCTCGTCTTTTGTCTCCCCTCCCCTCCGTTTCCGTTCGCTCTCTCCCACAGTTTCCCCCGCGACACCTTTCCCCTCTTCGGCCTTCCCGGCCCGACCTCAACTGCCCATCGCCGCCCCGACGGTACAGCGACTTGGGCGAGCCGCGCTGCGCAGGCCGACTTCCGAGCACCTGGCGGCGCGGAGCCAACTTTCGGATCCAGGTCATCCGCAACGCCGTACGTTCTGAGGCCGCCGGACTTCCGCACTCGCATGATGAACAGTCGGAAACGGGCGAACACCTTCACCTAGAGGCAGGCGCAGGCGTCTTTCGATTTTCTTTTACCCGGCAATTCTCCAAGAATCTAAAGAAACTTCGAATTTCGTGAGCAGAGTCTAAAAATAAGCAATCAATTTAAAGATAACCTGAACGGTTCTGAAGTGCTAATTCCCTCCACGTTATTTCTTACAAAGTTAAATATAGAGGTAGAATCTTACTCCACTGAAGGAGATTGAAATTCGCTGCGAACTTCGCCTCTGAAGAAGTTAAAAATTGAAGTTGAGACTTTTCTAAGTAAAGGAAGTGTTTCTTGTCATTAAACTCAATTTACAGACAATACTTCAATCAAAGAAATTATTTTAATTAAAAGAATAATATTGATCTGATCTGAAGAGCTTTAGAAGTATTCCCCTAGGCTCTGTTTGAATTGCGTTGCAAGTGCAGTAAGGACGAGATAATATTATATTACAAAGCATAAGCAATAACCATTTTATGTCAAAAAGAAACAGCAATATCCATAGTATTTCGCTATATCAGTTACTACAGCGGTTTTGACCTAGTAAAAGTCCTTCCTTCAAACCTGATTCGCGCTGGCAGTGTTGGCTCACGTACCTATGACACATTTCTCCCACTCTCCACATGTTGCTGAAAACAGGATTTTCGATCGTTACGTTCGTATTTTCCGCTTAGTCGGACAAACTTAATGAACATTCGCGCATGTCCTGTCGATAACCCGATGAACTATGACCACCAGCGCGCCAATGCCATTATTTCCAATCGCCGTTGTCACCAGGGAACAGTCCAAGAAACAAATCAATCACGGTTCTGCGACAGCCGATAGTATTTCGCCCTGCACCCACAGTGACCATAATTCGTCGTTCAAACTCGTTTCATCAGAACCGAGAGTCTGCGGCCAGTGAAGCCCCTTGTGGCAAAATAAATATTAGCAGAACTATTTTGAATACTTGCCACGAATGAGACTAACAAGCCATTCTCATACAACACGTAGGTTTGTTGGGGTGCTAAAATTGCAAAGTAACATTTGGAGTGGAACGTGCACTGGTTAAACGGCATCATCCTTCTTACGTTAATATAATTTCATTACATTTAAATACTTTCAAACAAAATGCATTATATAAATTAAATAATGGAGGAGGCAACAAAACAAATCGAGAAAATACTTAAGAGTGCAATATTTATGCAGAAAGGTACAGTAAAACATCAATATTGCTACATTAATTTCATTGTAAGCCAAGGAAATATCAACAGTTCCAATTGTTGCGACGTCCGAAATAAAAATATGAAATTGCACAAGACATGTACAATCATAACAAGAAAGAACTGTGTTTGCGATGTGCTAAACCGAGAACGTGAAGAGACGCCACCTGCTCCCTTACGTAGCGCAGTACTAGCGCTGCAACCGCAGCGTGGGGGCGCACAGAGTGCTGCACGCATACGCGCCTGCCGGACGACCTGCGGCGGCAACGACGGCGTCGGATGGCGCAATGGCGGGCGGTCTGTGCGGAGGGCGCACTGAGGGCGATCGAGGTAATTACGGCGACGGCAGGCAGCGCGCGAGGGGCCTCGTTTCGGGTTGAAAACGAGCAGGTGGGCGTCACAAAGTGGCCGCAGCCAGCGCCGCCGCGCCCGCCCTTCGGTGGAGGCGCTCGAGTGGCGCGAACGAGAGACAGCCTGGCGCAGGCCTTCGGGGCGCCGAGCGCGGCCCACGCTACACTAACAGAGGGCGGGCGAATTCTAGATTCTGAAAGTAATATCTCGTTGTGTTTACAATACTACGCCTGGTGTAAAGTGCAACAGGCAGAAGACAGATCAAATGATTGGAAAGGTCTGTCTCGAGGGGTCAATTACCACACACTAATTTGTTGGTAGTGTGTAGGAATTCAATCAAGGAAATTTTGAGGAACAAACAAAACATAAGCACAAAAAAGATAAATGAGATAAAGAAAATATTAAAAGAAGAGGCATGAAATTGTGAGTAAAAGGAAGCACGTTGTAAAGGAATACAAATGACTGGGGTTGAAAATAGCTAAA
>JAHLJT010009436.1:120443607-120603407 GCA_031308135.1 Acheta domesticus
CTGAATGTGTCAGGAGGAGAGAGAAACAGGGAAGAAGAAAAACAGAGACATAATCAAAGACTGAAAGTAAAAGTACCAAGAATTAAGAGACCATGACAATATGGCTACAAAAGGTGATAAACAATACAGAGTTCCACGTAAGATGTAATGTGAAGTATGAATTTGAAATGGCTGAACAGCTAGTTCAAGGTCTGTGCCAATTGAAATTTGTTTGTGATATGTTTACCACTGCTGCTATGAATGTTTGCTATTCCCATCCAGAGAATTGGAAGAGAATTTACTGTAGGAGGATTTTCAATCGTGTTTAGCTCGTCGCAAAGTGTGTATGTTGGTGGAGCAAAATTCTATTTTCTACTTGACCGTTGCTTGGTTTCACTTTATCCGATATCAACTTACACAGAATTACGAACAAGAATAACATGCTGGAATTTAATCCGTACTGTTGACCGAGTATGAGAGAAATCCAATAATACATGTTTTCGGACATTTCGTTGGAGCAGAATATACTCGTATACTAAAGCTTACGTTCTCAGAGGAAAGAGAATCGGATTTTCTCTAATGCACAAACTAAAGTAGAAATACCAAAGTTCACAGCCTGCGCAGAGAAGCCAAAATAGCAACCTCTAGACGAAATGCAATTATAGAGCTCAAAACCATTTTGGAATATTAGTGCTTGGAAATTCTATTTCTGCATTATAATTTGCGCACTAATGACATTGAAACCAGATGAAGAGTTTCAAGTCTCGATTACAGTTTTTTCACACATCGTCATCTAGCTTCTATAATCCCCTGCGATAATAATGCTCATCGTCATTATTGGCGAAGAGAAAGGTGAGGGGTGGAAGAGAGGTGATTGCGGAGGCGGCGGCGGCGGGGGCCGTGAGATCGGAGCCGCGCGCGGGGCTGCAACTCAGAGCGCCGGAAGGGCGCCACGGGACATTACCCGCGCCCCGCCTTTGTGTGCGAGCGCGCCGCTTCATAAAGATAGCGGCGGCGCTGGAGGCGAAGGCCGAGGCGCCGGAGGAACGGGCCATCGTGCAGCGCGCGGGGCGCAGGGGGCGGCGGCGGAGGCATCGTAGCCGGAAGATGGGCGCCGGAGGTGGAGGGAGATGAGACTGGGAGCGGCGGTGGCGACGACCGAGTTGTAGGCGCGAGGAGAGGTGGAAGGGGGTGCGCAGGGAGGGGGGAGGGAAGAAGAAAATGGAGGCAAAGGAGAACGCGTGGTATGCAAAAATGGCCATGAAAACGGGGTATCTGGGGGTAGAGTGAATAAGGATAATGGAATCAGCAGCATAGAAAATACCGGTAGGTGGTGGAAATGATGATAGAGCATGGGATGTGAGGCGTCGTGTGCTGGCATGAGAGAAGTCTTCGAAGGTCAGCACACGCTGCGTTAAGTCGCATTTAGAATGGCGTACGTTGCGAAGGTCACAGCTAAGAAAGCGAAGAAATACTGTGTAGGTGCAGATGTAAAAATAGTACAGTTCCCCAGTTTCGGTACCATACCCAACTCTTTTAACACGTGACTGATACGAGCCAAAGAGATTAAAAGTGAAAATAACAAGTTAAGATATACTTTTTATAGTTACATATAAGTTTAATGAAAAAAGTTTACTTACATTCAAATTTATTAATCAGGAGAGTCATTTTATCATTATGATTAATTAAATCTATCCTCTGAACCCTTGGGGGCAATAAAAGTGCAGATAAAAAAACGTGTATTGTCGACGCACGTTTTAAAATTACCTATCTATTATTACTGAAGTACAGGCGTTCATCCATCTCCAGTTCGCGAGGAATATCAAACGACTGAAACAGGTAATAACCGGAATAATTAAACTCGCCTGGTAGTTGGATTTAGGGCACGTCGTTAACGCTCTCCCCGATGTAATTAGGGAGACGAATTCACGTTCGAATCCGTCATGTCTTCCTCAGGATTAATTCTCAATCGAGCGTAGTTACGTATTCCCTGTGTACAGGACACGACAATACACATTTGGCTTCGAAGGCAGGCACACTCGGAGCCAGGACATGGAGCAACGAGCAGGGCGGCTGGCGGGACGAATGAGGAAGATTGCCACGGGAGCCAGAAGAAGAACCTTACGAGATTTGTCGCGAATGGCGGCCGCGCTTCTTGCACTGCTGCTCGCAAAGTCAGCGAAAGCCGCGTCAGCTGCCGGAGTCGCGGCTTTGGGTGATCAGAGATGCGAATCGTATTCGCCGCAAGACTTTGTCGCTCGGTAATCCTCGACATCTGCAAGTGCGCACGTAATCCAACTCGAGATTTGCTTCAATTGAATGAGAGAGCGGCAGCCGAAAATCGATAGAGGTATCACGACAGTAAGTGAAGGGATTCTATAACGCTTACAAAGATAAGGGAAGTGCTGTAAGAAATGCAAATATTGCAGTTAATCTGGCAACAATCTGAATACAACACAATACTTAGAGATTGACCCTGCACGAGGTTAAATTCATAAGGCGAGGAGATAATTTATGTTGAAGTAACAAAATCCTGCCTTTCTTTCTTTCTTGTGTTGACGGATAGACAGTTCAAATTACCTTCCTACAGACTTTAATTCATCCGTCCTTTATCTTCAGTCAAAAATACGCTTTACTTCTTAGCACAAATACGTAGGTAAGTCAAAAATTATCTGCAATTTTGCTCTAATTCTCTTTAGTTTGATTCTACAGCTTTGTGTGTTGCCTAACAACTAGATGGGAACGTTGTCTTTGCCTGTAGGAGGTTTCAGCGTTATTTGATCAGTCAGTCTTGCGCTGTTGTGGTGTAAAGATGGCTACAGCACTCTCTGTTTGCGCCAAAGAAGAAGAGCGTTCCGTAATCCGTTTTATATGGTTTAAAGGTGTTCTAGGGGCGGAAATCCATAGCAGGTTTTCAACACAATACGGGCACACTGTTCTACCACAGAGAAGTGTTTACCAGTTCCCAGAATAGTGGTCGAACGAGCATCAAGAAAGAGTGAAAAACGGCAGCAACTGAAGAAGAAGAAGAAGAAGAAAGAAGCTATGGGTTCCAAAACAACTCAATGTAGAGCACAAGCGCGATCGTGTGAGAATCGTGTGTTGGAGCATCCTGTGAACAGTCCCAATCTCGCCCCGTCGGAATACCATCTGTTTGGTCCGTCGAGTCTGCTACGATTATCAGTCCAAAGAAGTGGTGCATACGCGCCTTGCTGCACAATTAAAAACCTTTCTTTTCAGAAGGTACCGGAAAGCTTGTGCGAAGATGGGCCAAGTGTATAGAAAAGAAGGGCGACTATGTTAAAAAATGCTACCAATAAAAATTGTGTATTCTTCCTGTAATAAATTATACACATTGATTGCAGATACTTATTGACTTACCCTCGTATTTATTTTAGTAAAAAACTACAGAAAATTATATTTCACTAAGATGAATGTGGAAAATTTAAAAGGAAAAAATTAAAACTGCAATTACAAATATTCAGAATTGTAAGAAATATGTATTCAAATATTCATTACAACTAAATCGAGTACCATATTTAGATGCCCCAGTCTCTCGCTCAATAGAAGTTAAACTTTTTACCTAGGAACAGTAGAGTTTGCGCATTGCTCATTCCCTCATTTGTTAGCGATTATTATTATTATTATTATTATTATTATTATAGGAAATATAATTTTATTCGAGAAATATCTTTTAAATTAGCTTTTTTCTATTTATTCATCAATTTTCGTAGATTCATGTTCCAGGAAAGAAATTATTGGTTTATGATACCCCAAGTTTGATAAAAATAATGTAGAATATCAATTTCCTAAATTATCCCACCATACTGTGTCGATGGCAGAGCTTAATCTGGTGTAGACTGACTTCTGTCAGTGTTAAATTTCAAATAAAATTTTTCATTTGTCTGCAGAAATGTCACCAGATCCTGTACTCTGTAAGCCCATGGCATTGGCTTATTGTACATTGATAAGCATGTAGGGAGTCAGGATGTTCACCTTTCATTCGCGGTCCTGTGATAGTTTCGCCTCCGACTCTTGACCTTTGAACATGTAAATTGCACAACAAAACTGAAGTTAAGAACTTCTAGAAATTCCTCATTATGTTACCCGGTATCTGATAGTAAGAAGTTTCAACGTTTCATAATTGCATCAGCCATGTTCAGAAAATGAAATCGCAGATTTTGACGATTCATGATTTAAATGAGCAAAATGATATTCCTATTCTTCTCGTTAAAAAATGATTAAAACTTTGCCCAGTGATAGTAATGGATTGAGATGCAATCTACGAAGCGCATTTAGCAAATCACCCAATGAAGTTGGTCAGCATCCGTCATAAGATAAAAAATTATTTTCTTTTATAACAATAAATCATCCATTGATTTTTGCATTATTCCTTTCATTTTACGTGCTATTGTAAACTAAACTATAGAGAAAGAAGGTCACTTTGCAGTTAAATCTGTGTGATAAAACATGAAAAACAAATATATCGTAATATTAATGCATGAATTTGATATACGAAAAAAGAACTAATTTAACATTAACGGCTGTTAAATAAAATCTAACAAGCAATCAATTGACTAACAAAAATAAACGCAAGTTATGGCGAGTACAATAAAAAATCGCGCACTTGCATATACTAAAAATAAATTATATGTCATATTTAGTTTGAAACATAAACAAGCGTCTAATGGCTACCTTATGCTGCGATTACATAGGATGCTTATTTTTAATAAAGTATCTGATACTAATTGGCAAGAGATTGTCCATGTGAAAACACTCCTAGAACACGCTGCATGACCACCGAATTGATTTGATTGAGTAAACAGAGCTACGCAGCGCTCCATGCACCAGCGCAGCCATAGCCGAATGCGGCCGCAGCAACGGCGCCTTTCTCTTTTCCTCTGATTTAGGCGTATTTCCCGTACTCGCGGCTAAAGAAGTTTCACTAAAAAATGATTTAACTCAGTGGTGGGTCAGTTCGATGCACCTTGGTCAGGACTAGTCTCAGGTAAACAGAAGCACGACTGAAGAAGCGAGAGGCCGAGCACAAGGCGGTCGATGGGCCGAGCTACCTGGCCGCGACCTCGCCCCGCCCCACCCCGTCCCGCTTCACCCACCCTCCCCGTCCCGCCCATATCCGCCCCGCCCCGCAGCAGTACCTGTTGAGTGCAGACGCGCCGGCCAACGACGCTTCTGTGCATTTAAAATTCCACATCGATTAGCCTGCACCGCAGCCCGCTACCCACGTTGCTCTCAGCCTCGTAAACGGTAAGCCTATAACGCGCCCACCAGAGGATACTAATCGCTAGTCTTTAAAAACAAAATAGAGGAGCTTCAAGACTAACCGAGATTATATTTTACGTCGTATATATAAGTGCAATCTACTGAGATTTCAAAAAATACAGAGAACAATATAAGCAATCTTCTTCATACTTGAACCTCACCAATTCTCATTCAATTTCAATCAAATCCACTCATTTCAAGTTCATATTAAGTGTATGCAACGGAGCGATTGTAAAAAGTACTGAAAGTAAAAATGTAATCTATTAAATGAAGTAAATAAACGCTAAACTTAAGATCAACGACTGTCAAAATTGAGAAGTACGAACCACAACAACATTATTAGGAATAAATAATAAATGAGTACTTTAGCGTATGTTTATAATAAAATCATGTTTCCCATATGACCCATTTTTGGTACGTACTAAAACCAGATTTGGTCACGAGTTCCTAACGCATGCGTCAATATCGCTAGATTGTACCTGCATGTCACACCAGATGGGTGCTCCCACAGTTCCCTCAAGGGTGACGGCGGCGATGATAAATACTTTAACGCCAGACATCAACGCAGCGCCTTGTCGCACGCGAAGGTGCAGTCACAGTATGGGCGTGGGCGAGAGTGAGAGCAGCGACGGGAAGGAGACAGGGTGGAGGTGGTGGTGGCGGCAGTGGCGGGGGGCGGGGGACATGGGCGCAAGCGCCAGCGTGGGCGGCTCCTCAACGGGACGCAGAAGCCAATAAACAAATACGCTGTGGGCGCAACGCAAACAACGAGGCGACGAGCTGCGGGAACGGCAGCAGAGCCTGCGGCGGAGGCGGCGCCCTCCAGATGGCGGTTCCCAGGACGCACGCGACGCTGCGGCTCGCGCGGAGAAAAGGCTCCCGGTGAAATGAGCTGTGTGGGCAGGGCGAAGCTGCGCTAGGCAAACGCATACCTGTCCAGGTGAACGAAATGGCACATCTAACAAAAAAACTAGCGATTGATGTAATATGCAATACACTACAAAGGAGAACCCATAAAATATTCATATCTAGAACGCTAAAAACGACAAACTGCAGGTTGATTTCAAAAGTTATGTCGCACTAACAAAACAAATATTTATTTTCTTTTTAGTTATTTACTTTTCGGTGTTTGTGATTTGAGTTGTTATTTACACCAAAGCAAACTCTGTAAAGCATATAGGATGACCTTACGAAATTAAGAAAAGAAAACAAACAAATAACAAATGTATAGTATAACTGTACATAGTGGAATAGTATAACTGTACATATCCAATAACCGGAAACCTTCTACAAATGAAACTTTTTTTTATCTGTAAAACTTTAAAATGCTTATTAATGCAAATAAATAAATACCACATTAATTATTTACAAGTGTAAGCTATTGACATTTCATTCCGTGTTGCTTTTCTATGCACGGCTGTGAATATCACATTTCGTTCTACATCATTTCGCACAATGGCTTAAGTAACCTCGTCACACACCATAAGTACTATTCAAACATTTCCTGAAACCGCAGCGTGAAACGCGCTTTATAGCGCAATCTGATATATGCTATCACCCACAGCAAGATAATGACAACATTGTCCAACCGCAAGAGAAAACTGGAAACTACTGCCCGATTAAATCGATACGCCATACATTTCGGAACATAGAGTGCGCGCAGAAACACGATCACGATATGTAACACTCAGCCTGGAACTAAACGTTTCCGACCTAATGGCATGTGAATCCCTACAAAGCAGTGCTCGTTCATTAATACACAATCAAAGACATCCTTCCACTCGATGGCCCCCGAACCTGTAACCAACCCTCCGCGAGCGGGGAAGGTCACCGGGCAAAGAGGCGTGGGCGGCCGCCACCCTCGATCGTTCTGCTAGACATCCCCCCCCGGCGCCCACGCTCACGCCATCCACCTACGCCGCGTCCCCGCCTACAGACCCCCGTCCCGCGCAGTCCATCAAGAGGATGCGGTACTTTAGCGGCGGCCGCCGCGGCGCAGCTGTCGCCGGGAGATGAAGCGAGGGCTGTCGGGCCGTAAGTCCGAGGCACGCGCGTCAATTGTCCGCGGCGATCGCTCATCCCCCGTCGAGCGGGACATTTGTCACCCCTCCCCGCCTTGCTCTCTCTCGCCGATGTCGCTTCTGCGCCGCTCCTCGTCTCACTTTCCTTTCGTCTCGTATCCCGCAACCAACTTCTTCGCTATGGCCACAAGCCTTTTGTGAATCTTCAATTCAGCTCGGGTCGTTTGTATCACTCTACGTCTTGCACAATACGCGCATTCAAAATACACATTTCTTTTAAGATATATTCCACAACCATTTTATATCACTCACCGAAAAAAACTACATCTCTGGGTATCTTTTATGTTCGGTCTCAACTGTATATTAATTTTCTCTTTCAAAAACATTAAGAGCAATAATGCCTATCCCGATTGCCCTAGAGCCAAACCATTTCCCTTTGGCTGTCCAATTTATTTCCTCTTTTTTTGGACTCGCTCATTCATTAGATATTCTTTTTATCTATGCTGATTCTGAACCCCCTGGCAATCGTAGAGGATGAAAGCGCTTTGACGGTATACTAATAAGGGGAATACAAAAACAAATAAAATAAAATTACATAATTAACACTGACTTTTATGTACTCATTAATTAAAAACTCCATATCTGCAGTAAAGATGTAATATTCCAAGATCTGAATAACCTCAAGCGCCCCTGAATCGCAATACAGATACTTCCTTCCATTACTCAAGCACAACATCATCAAGAGGTTTGGAGCGTAGGTTTAGGATGTCCAATAACCTTCTCTTACTCCTCCATGACTAGCCCTACCCACGCCCAGTGATCCCCGGGATAGCCACAGGGCGAGTCTTTCCCGCCGCCAGCGTTCGTCGTTTGTCAGGCCGGCTCGTTAGCGACGGCGTCGATAAATCGCCGTTGGCGCAAGGGACGAAATGGCAGCGGCAGTAGTGGCAATGTGGGGCGCGGCGGGGAGGCGCGGAGCGAGGTCGACAAGAGCGAAGCGAGCGGACGATCGCTGAACGCTTCCGAGATGGAGCCCGGAGATGAGCCAGCGCGATACGCCGCTCCGATAGCGCCCGGGTGCCCCGGCGCAATGCTCTCATTTACTCGTTTGCGCCGGGGCGGTGCTTAGTCGCCTGTCACATCGAGGGGAGGGGGGGCAGGGCGGGGGGAGCGGGAAGAGCGCGGATGGGTGGCAGTGGTGGCAGCAGCGGCAGGAACAGGAGCGGCGACGCAGAGAGCGTACGGAGTTCAGATATCTGCGTTCGTGCGGGCCACAGCGGATTCAATAATTCGAGGACATCAAAGCGCGCAACATGGGGACGCGGGTCGCGAGAAGAGTGGCTGGGTGGCGGACGTCGAGGCGGCTGCATGCAGCAGATAAAAACTCCTATTCAGTTGCGACGCGGAAATTTACGCGGATCGCGCATCGAGATCACCCGGCGCACACATCTTGGCGACGGCGACGGTGTTGGCGGCGGCGGCGGCAGAGGCCACGGCGCAGGCTCCGCTCAGCCCATTCGGAGGCGTCGCCTTCCGACGCCGCCGCTCCGCGCCCCGCAATATCCGCCCGCCGGCTATCTGCCCCGCGAGCTGTCGATATTAATCCGGAGGCGGCAGGGGCTGCGAGGCGAAGGCGACGCGAGGGCGACGCAGGCGGCCCCACGACGCCCCGTCGCCTTCTCGCACTCAGTTTAATTGCCCCAGATTACCCAGCCATATAAACTCGCGCCCGCGCCAGCGCTACTGTAATGACGTCACCCGCAGACGAGGGGTGAAAGCGCTCGCGAGAGGGGTGGGGAGGTCGCAAAGAAGCTGACGGCGTTTTGCTTCCCGGCAGAGGAAGGCGCGGCAAATACGCCGATGTATACAGTTTGTGGTATGACTTTACAACAGTGAGTAGACGTTTTTGCGGCCTGTGGATATGAAGAAAACGATTTAACTAAAAACGCACTAAAATCGACGTAAAAACAAATTACGTAAAAAGTCGAATTTAAAAATGAGTAGCAGAGTACACACTAGACGAGGGTGTGTACCCATGTAGTCAATAAATAAATAAAAGGATTAACATATTCACATTCTCTCAGAAGAAGTGACTAAAAATAAATTAGCGTTTGATTAGAGTTTCCGGGCGCGTTAACTGCTAAGGTAATTGGTCTGGTAAGTTTAGTACATATTTTATCGCGGGAGGTGGCGGTGATCTTCCCCCAAGATGGTGAGATCCGGTGCTGACCTACACGTCGACTAGCTGGGTTTTCTCCAATCAGGTGTGTCTCGCCGGAGGGGCACCACTCCAGCTGGTACAAGCTCTATGTTCTCGACTAGTCACACGACATGAGTGGGACTGTAGTGTACGCAAGTGGGTGTGTACATAAGGGGCAACAATAGGTCAAGAAAGAGGGAGGAAAGATCGCGAGCGGCCCCTGGCTCGTTCGTTACAGTACTGCTCCAACAGTCGCTTGTAGTTGATCGGAGAAACCATGGAAAATTCCCGATGAGAACAACCGGTCATTAGAATTCTCCTCCAGACACTGACTGATCTCGACCTAGCTATCTAGCTAGAGTCGAAATCAATCCACGTTCTGAATTCGAACCCTAGAACCTCCCGGTTACAGACTCAGCAATTGATGCTCTGAGCCACCTCAGCAGGTGGGTTAAAGAGAACTTTATTAGGGAAATGCTTAACACACCGAAGTGACAACTAAGGTGACTCCCGTGAGGAGGACATAGCGGTGGCCGCTCCTTGAGAGAAGACGGAAGGGAGAGGTCCATTTGGAATTTCCACTCATACCGCCGTCCGCTGAGTCCTTCATCCGCCCGCGCACTCGCCGCGCCGGGCGCTGGAGCGGCGCGCGGCGTCGAAGACAAATTCGGCGGCGCGGGCCGCGTGAGGAAATGAGGAGCCGTAACTTCTGCTTGGACAAACAGCGCCGGCAGCTTAGCGCGCGGCGATCCGCACAAATTGCGGGCTTGCGTAGGCGGGGAGTTCGTCCTGCGCGGGCTTCGGCGCCGAATGAGAGAGAGACCTACTGCCGGCGAGCCGGAGACGTCACGAGGAATCGGGAACCTTCCGACTTAATGAAACGTGCGAAGGGCGCTGGGTGACTCGCTCCAAGGAAGAGTCGACCTCAACATCGCGAAGTGCACGGAAGAGTTTACTTGGGAGCACGGAGGTTATAACCGCAGGAGGGCTGACACTAAAACACGTGAAATGACGAAAATGGACGCCGAGAGAGAAACAGCCGAAAAACGTCAACGCGCGCTGGTGAAAGCACAGTACACTTATGTGTGCACAAAATACAGCATGCATGTTTTTAGCTTGCTCGAATGTGGTAGGAAATGAACAAACTGAGACAACGGTAAGAATGTTATAAAACCTTAAAAACGTAGGCGTACGAAAACATGACGACAAAACTGAAACATCACAAAATGATTAGAAACATGTAGATTAGAATAATTAACAAGTCAATTTGTAATTTCTGGAATATCTTCGGTTTCTTATAAATGAATAACTGCCCAGAATAACCATAAGAGTCTCGGAAACGAAACCTCAGCGAAGGCGATGCAAAAATCTCTTTTCCAAATAAAAAAGAACCTTCTAAGGGATAGAGGTATCGTGGCGAAGGGCCACTTCCAACGAGGAACGCACCACGAGAACGGATGGCGCGCGGGGGTGAACGCTGAATTACAAGCGGCGAGAGGGCGAGCGCATTAGAGCGCGCCACCGACCGAGAGCATCAGACAGGGCGATGTCGCGGCGAAACCGGAGCAGAGCGGGCGACGATATTAACTCGGTGGGCGGCGACGTGTTTCTCGTACTCCCGTCCGCCCCGCCTCTTCCTCCGGTGGCTTCGCCTCGCTTCCTCGGCGGAGGTCCGACACAACACTCGCATTTCTAGCGACTCCGGGGGATAAATACTCCCGGCTCGCAGGCAGGATGCGGTGCGGGCGGAGATGGGGCCAGAGGAAAAATGGGGTCGCCCCTTAGCCGCATTGCGTATTCGGCCTCGGTGGTCTTCGTCTCCGCCGTCGCCGTCGACGACGCGGCCTGACCGTTTCGGGGAATTGCTTCGCTAAATCGTCCAGAGACCAAGATCACCTGCGCCGATCGCTTCCCGTCTCAGGCGCACCACGCACAGCTCCTACTGCAAGGATATATAGGAAGTCTCTACGGCTCACTTCATCGAGTCGCAACTTATTATTAAATCACCCATGGAAATATTGATTGCCAGAGATCTGGCATGTCATTATCGTGAAGCAATACGACAAAGCAAGCAATTGATTTGTCCCCCTTCCAGGTCCGAAATTATACCATTAGTTTCATATGCTTTTTAGTTAAAAACATTGAAATTTATCGCACTTACAAGTCCGAATAAAAAAACTTAATTCGAAATAAATGAGGAATTTCGGTACTTAAATTTATGGGGTCACTTTCCTATCTATTACTTTCGTATAATGGATTCGAGAAACATTTACGTTAATGCCAGTACTTCGAATTTCATAAAAGATTTCTTTCTTGATTTTAACTTTAAAAGTATGGAAACAACCCACAGTGGTAATAACAGCAATTTCTTTTATTTGCCTCTTCCAATACTCACGAAGGAATATTATTAAGATTATTTAAGGAAAAGAGTATCTGGCGGTCGCATAAGCTCAGAAATACGGCTTCTATTCTATAAAACATAAATATTTTACGATCTCTATGAAGCAGATATTCGCTTAACACAATAAAAATATGATGTGCGTAATCTCTACGCAAATAAAATGAGTGCGCCGGTAAACCAAATAAGAGTTTACGCGAGGTAATAAAATAAAAGTGCCGAGAAACTGCACTGAAACGCAACCGGCAACAAACGTAGTTAGGCCGTTTTTGGATAATCGAATTAAAACTTCTGAGCGAGCCCCTCGATTCGTCTCGCAACGGGGATATTCGGGCGAGAAAAAGAGTTTTGAGCCGTTGAGTAAACGGCTTGATCAATCGGCTAATCACATAATTCTATCAGAGGCGGACGTGCGGGACAAAGGCGCAAACGTTCGCACCGCACTTGGCGAAAAAAAGAGGCGCCAACCGTCTGCTCCCAGGGCGACGTAGGCGGTGGCGGCGGCGGTCGCGGTAACGCTACCACTGCTCGCGCAGCTGCGTGCACAAAGCCCTCGTCCGCGCTCTCCCAAAGGGTCGGAAGAGCGAACAGAGGAGTGTGGAGGGCGGAGTGTGGAGCAAGCCCAGAGACCTGCGGAAGCGGCCGGAACGCCGCACGGCGCCGGCGGCGGCCAGTAATGAGCACAAAGCGCGCCAAGGCTGCTGCTTCAAGAGCGGAGCGGTGTGGGCAGGGGAGGAGGCAGGGGCGGCGGCGGCGGCAGCGGCGGGCGCTGCGGCAGACGGCGTCGTCCGAGGGAGGGCGGCGCGCAGCGAATCAAATTACCCGGAGCGCCGGCGGTTAATTGATGTTTGTGCATTCATTGATGAGCGCGATACAAATTCGAATATCAAATTGAGCGAGTGGACCAACTATCGTAATTACGATAATGGGCATTGGCGGGGCGGTGACCGTCGCAGCAGTGCAGTGGCGCCCGGGGCGTTTGCAGCCGCGCACGCCGCCCCGCCTCTCGCGACCGCGCTCCGCTGGGCTGCCCGTCGCGGCTTCGGACGGTCCCCGAGGGAACGCGGGGGGCCCAGTGCCCGCTGCGGACGGCCCCGGACGGTTGACTGGGCTAGCGGCTGCCCATTACCTGCCGCTCCATCTTTGCCTTACGCAACAAACAGACACACAGACTTTAAATGACAAACTCGCCACATAAGGAGAAGGGCTATGTGGTAGATCAGAACGCAATAGACATTTCATTAAATATTTGAATAAAAAGCATTTTATACAATATGAAAATTTAATACATAAATTTCAGAAATTACATTTAAACACATTAATGAAAATAATTTTAACATTTAAGGTGCAATTAAGCATATAAAATAAATTTACGGTGTAATATTATTTTATCTTAAGTAACACAATGATAGCACCAACATATCTTTTGCAGAAATATTTTTGTAGGACATTCTATTTACCATAAATTTAATTCATTTCCAATTTTGAATAAAAATTTTACCTATGCATTTTCCAGAAAATGGATTTCATTCTGTAGAGGCAGAATATTTCACAGAAGCCATTTTCAGAATGCAAATCTTCACGAAACTAGGTCCATTTGTCGTCCGCCAGAATAACCAAGCTGAATGGCTATATTTAACGGTTTAGATTAACTCCTTCTTGCACCAAGCTCTCATAGAGATAGCACATTTTGATATGTTTGATACCATTCAATTTGATACGATATATTTTGTTATATTTCTCGTCCCACAGCGCTACCAAGATGAATGGTCATACTTAAATAAATATTAATGTTTTGAATTAACAGCTTCTTGTACTGTGCTCTTATGGAGTTAAAACATTGATACGTTGCTCCACAATACAATAATATGCTATTTTACAAAACAAACTGGTATGTAACAACGATGTATAACATATAATTCCATATTTTGGAACCTACAGCAACCACATATTCCCTACATCTAAAAGTCCCGGAGAAGATCAAAATGGTTCACTTGGAACGTTATTCAGCCTCTGTTTCTCTCTTCGAGTGAAATTCAGTCAATATGGTACTAACTCCATTCTACGAATACCCGTCGTTCATTCCAGGTATTCATTCACTACATCACAGGAGTCGCTAAAACGTTAATAAGCATTTCCAGATCAGTTGCAAACGCGAGGAGGGAACATCTGAAGCAGAGTAGGCGAATGATCGTGAGACGCTCCGCCGGCGCCGCTCGCGCGAGTTTCCTCGATAGCCTTCCGGTCAGCACAGCGCAGCGCCGTGCGTTGCGGGCCGCTGGGCAGGGGCTCTGTGCGGCGCGGCGCGGCGGGGCGGGGCGTCCTCACGGCCCGATGGCCCCCTCCCTCTGCGCGCCCGCGGTCTTCAGGCGCCAGCCCTCCGCTCGGCGCGTCCCGCACGCTCCACGCCGTATTAATATTCGTCGGCGGAGGGCGCTCGCTACATTTTAATGAATTTCTTGCCCGGCAACCAACGCGGTTCTGACGTCAACAGACGGAAGCGGCGCCGACGGAGCGCCACCCGATCCGCGCGTAATAAGCAACCGGAGAGAGAGACCGAGACCCAGAACTGCAAGGGGCAGACGAAAACAGGGAGAGACGCTCTTATGAAGATGTAGGGGTGCGAAAAAGAGATGAGCAAGAGAGAAAGGAAAATGCTTCAGAACGCTCTTGTAAAACGGATTGAAAACATTAGACAGTCCAGTAGCATTGGGGCACGTGGTCTTAAGAAGGAACTGCGGAAAAAATAGAACAATGAACATGATAAGAAGGAACAAGAAAACATGATAAAACTCTCAATAATGAAAAAGGAATAGCTACAGAATAACCCTAGAAATACCGACAAATAAAATAAAAGAAAACTCACGAGACGTGACAGACTCGATATTCGGAAACAAGTGAGTCATGACTGGCAAAATGCCAAGACTGGTAAGTCACAAGATAAGTGATAGAAATGGAATGAGGATGGGTCTAACTAAAATGAATGTGGAAAGAATAATAAATGAAGAAAAGACAATCTATTCCTTCATGTAATTCAAACGTGCAAAACACTAAATTAAATGATCTTATAGACATGAAATCATTCACTGTATGGCATATAGGATTATATAGAACAGGCAGAACCCAGCAGACGTTGTCCTGCTCTCCATCTTCCCCTCTTTCTCACTCCCCCCTCTCTTTTCCCTCTCTCTTTTCCTTCTCCCTTCCTTTTCGATCTCTCAATCACTTTTTCTCTCTTTCCTCCATTTCTCTCTTTCCCCCTCCATTTCCCTCTCCCCTCTATCCTTTCCTCTCTTTCTCTCTGCCTTGTTCCATCTCCCTTCTTTTACCTTCTTTCTAGCAAAGTCCGGTAAACGTCCTACTCCCTCACCCTTCCCCTCTCTCTTATTCCTTCTCTTTCCTTCTCTCTCCCTTTCCCCCTCTCTCACTTCTCCCTCTCTCTTGATCTCTCCCTCTTTCCCTCTTAATCTTTTTCCCTTCTCTCTTTCCCTCTATCTCTCTCGTCTTCCGCGCAGCTCGCTTCTCCTGTCCTCCTCGCCCCACATCACATGGTAACGAGCAGCAACAATGAAGCCCCAGGAATGGGAACTGCATTTAACAGATGCGCTATCATGTGCTGCTGCGCCATCTAGCCGAGTTACAATAAAATGAACAATATAAAAACAATCTCCACGAAAAAACACGTAGATATGCCGAGTTTTACGGAGATAGGTCAAAGGTGTCGGAGTTCATATCTATCAAAATTATTTAATTTATATATATATATATATATATATATATATAGAGAGAGAGAGAGAGAGAGAGACAAAGAAAGAGAATTAGCCATCTCTATAGTGGATCAAATCGTTACTCGACTGACAGATGAATCTCTTCCGTAAAAATCCAATTATCTGAGTCGCCAATTAAAAAACTAATAGAAAACATGGAAACTAGAATTGTACACTTCCACAAAATCTCTGTATAAAATAAGTTTCTTGGTTTTTTTGCTCATTCTCAGAGAGGAATGTGCCTTGGAGGCGAACAGACAACCCTTGATGGGGGGGAGGGGGCTGGGAGTTGGGGAGAAGCAAGAGATAGCGATGATGAGAGGCCATCATCCAGAGGCGCAGTAAAGCCAAAGCCGTAGCCGTTGGGGATACGGACCGGCTGCAAGCTGGTTAGTGCGGCAACCTCCATCAGGGAAGCGCGTCTAACACGGATACAATTACGGGCACCTGACGGCCTGCTTGCTGGCGGGGAGCTCAGGCTCGTAATCTAACATTTGCCACTCAAGTCCGACGGGGCGGTTAGCACGCTAATGGAAAGTGTGTACACAGCCCACGCGGGAGGGGGCGGGTGGGAACGACTGGCCGGGACGGGGGTGGGGGTGGGGACGAGGGCCGTGGAGGGATGGCGAGCGGGAGCGCGAGGCGGTCGGCCGGTCGTTTCCGAACGGTGTCGATACACGGGGGGCGGCGGCCGTGGCACAATGCGCGATTGTTCGGGTGGGAGAGTGCGCCCGTAGCGTTAGCGCGAGGTGGCTGAATACGACGCTACAAAAGGCGTCAGCCTCCCACCACCCGCCGTAGACCCAACTGCCTTCCCAACCGGCTCCGCCACACCATCGACGTACCGCCATAGTCTAGAAAGCACCCGTCTCACCTCTTCCTCCTTCCCACAACTCTGCAGTTGACGACGGAGCCACTCTCTATCCCAATATATCACAGCAATCACCGTCTTTGTCATCGTTCTTTCCCTCACTCTCTCCCTTTTTATACGCCATTCATTCTGCCACCATCACTAACTACACGTCACCGTTCCTTCTTTATGAGCCAACTACCTTAAAGGGCCGACCCAGTAACAACATCGTTGACCTTTGTGACGGTAAATTAAACATCCTCTTAACCCCCCGGGAACTATTCACTAAAAGTTATCTTTTGTCTTTGTATGCATCTCTAAACAAATGAAGCATTATTCCGGAGGGAAAACTTTTCGCACTGTGAATCGTGATCAAAGAATAATAATCCTAAATATAAATATATTACTTCATTTTATTCAATTTTTGCCAGACAATAGGTTACTTAAATCTTTTAATTTAGGAAATACGAATTATTACAATATAGATAATTTCATATATATTCAGAGTCCACATTACTTGCCCAATAAATATTAATTATTAATAACCGATTCTCTTAGAAATTTCCTTTGACCAACAAAAACACGAAGGTTCTCCAAATAATAGGGTATTTCATGTATTTTATTATTTTTACGTGCTTATACTCATTGTGAATAAAATACTCATCATATATCATGGTTATTAACTTAATAAGATTAACCTAATAAGTGTAATTGTAATTATACGATATCTTAATAAGTATTAACCGACCAAGTCTAAGGTGGCTCTATCGGCCAATTTTTAATTAATAATCATGTGTACGAAAATGTGAAGAGGTGACGTCTTTAAACTCCAAACCATATCCACGGGTAAAAAAAAAAGAAAATTGGCAAATAAAGCCGTGCATGTAGTACGTAATGTACATAGTTAGGTGTAATAGGAGCAATGTATGTAGATCCAAAGAGAAACCGTTACTACGATCACACCTGATCTGATCCTTGGTCAATGCATTTCAGAGAAAAAAAGATTCTATTCACGAACATCAACGTAGGTACACCATTGAAATATGTGCAATATTAAAAAATATCAAAAACAATAATTTCTCCAAAAGCTCAGAATTTTATTTAAACGGTTTTAGAAATAGTTCTAAACGAAATGTATAAGATGACATAAACATAAATTTATTGTATGCGTCATTCCATATTAAATCAACACAGTCATTTTACATCATCATTTCAGATTCAGATGAAATTTGACACATAGGTAGTATGAATGGAGAATAAGAAAACTACAAATTTGAGTAAAATATTTCCACCCGTTTGTGAAATATAGCCATGTCAAATTTTGCAAAATTGGGTTCCCGAAATTTTTTAAATTGATGTGGAACCTCACCACATTAAGATAGAGAGCTGGAACAGGTGTCACTTTTCAGCTTTCTTCATGGCCTTTTATAAGATATACAACTCAGTAAGGGTTGCAATCAAAACGTTTTTCAAATTTGAATTTAAAATTTTGATTTTGAGTTTTTTCAAAATGCTCATCTTCAAAAAAATTGAGAAAATTCTAAAATAATCCGTATGTTTCCAAACAGATGATGCAAGTTTAAAAATGGGACTGCAATGGGTTCATATGGTAATCTTTATTTAAAATTCACAATATTTACTTACTCTAGATTTTACTGATTTAAAATGCATTTTATTCCAAATTATAAGCCGTAATATATACAAATTATTAATTTAGTATTTTTTATTGGCGAGTGTGTTGTGTTTTATTGTTATTATTATTATTATTACTATTATTATTATTATTATTAGACCGCGGAATGTCTTGCAATTGCATATTTTACTGACTCTGCATATATCGAAAGGAAATGTATGTACCTTTACCTATCACCAAAAATAAAAAACATCAATGTCACCTTTCAGTTGATGAACCAGATACGTGGGAACCTAAACATTTTAGCGAAATGAATCGTTGAGGAATGAACACCAACTTTGAGCAGCGTCAGATGGTTATTTACCATCATGCAAAGGGTTAATGATGCTAAAAATTTTCGGGAACCCAATTTTGAAAACTTTTACATGGCTGTATTTCACAAACGGGTGGAAATGTTTACTCAAAATTTGTAATTTTCTTATTCTCCATTCATACTACCTATGTGTCAAATTCCATCTAAATCTTAAATGGTGAGGTAAAAGTTTAATTAAAACTGTGTTGATTTTATTAAATCACCTATGGAATGACCCTATTCATTTTTTTCTTCAAAAAATTTAATATTTGTATTTTTATACCTTTCACGTCGTTAATATTTATATTAGCGACGGTTTATATATATTACTGCCTTTGTGAGTATAAGTACTTCCAATGATGTCTAACGAAGTTTCTCGAAACTAAAAAAAAATTCTGTGAAAATGAGGTGGAAATTCCGTTATTTCAGAAATGGCCGAACGCCATTTTCTTAAGTATGGCTCCAAATATTTTCCTCAAACTTTTTGTACGAATAGTGCTAAATAGACTGAATATCATGATAAATGCCACTTTGATGCGTTCCTTTTTTAAAATAAACAGAAGTATTTTTTAAAGTTCTCTCTCGTTGGTTTCTTATCCCTCTTTGTGTCCTTCCTGAAGGAATATATATCTACCGCAGCCACATGGAGAACTATAATTTGAATACCTTCGGTAGTGGTAGCAGATATTTTGTGGTACAATTGGAATATTTTGTGTGTACAATTGGAATTGGATATTTTGTTGGAATTGGACTAATTCCAACCTATTATTTGAATAACTATATTTCCCACTGAACTCTAAAAGACGTCACAAATAGGGAAGTTACATTGATGCCCAGAAACAAAACAAGGAATTATCTCCGCATTTGATCAAAAGAGCAGGGAAGTTGGACAAAAAACCTGATCGAGATGGGGATCATTGTCACAGAAGCTGAGGTAAAATACTTGTTACAGGTTGTTTAGAATTATACAGTCCAAATGGTAAATAATAAATTAAATATTAGTTAAAATTAGTATTAATTTCCTCTTTGATGGCCGGTTTAATCTATAATTGTACAAAAATAGTTATGCAACAGAATTTTTTTCCCTTGGGACTTCTACATTTGTATAGATTTTAATCGTTTAATGTATCTGGCAGTGTTGTAAAATAACGTACATGTATGTGAATTATTTGTAATGAGCAGTTTGTAGTGATACAGTCCTGATGAATATGATTATTATGTCGAGTGTTATATAGGATATTTGTATACATTATTGAATTTGTGAGTAGAAATGGTTCAAATCATTTTCATGATGTTTCTCGAAAACAAAAGTTTTGGGTGATTCAAAATGCACATTTTCAGATACGCTTTTTTTGGGAGATTCAAAATGCACATTTTCAGCTACGCTTTTACGACATTCCCTAAAAACTATTCCAAATGTTTCAATGAAAATGTATATTTAATACCTGATTTTATTTTTCTATAATATATCTTAAGGCATATTTTAATTCTACTATTAAGGATCCGAAAAATTGAGAAAACATGAAAAATGACATTAAGACGCCAATACACTAGCTGAGAAGAGTGGGTGAAGAGTGAGAAAACCAAAAATAGCTGGAATAAGGAGGGATAAGTTAACTAACTAGTACGATAAAATCTGTGCCGTTCTGAAGCACCACAAGTTTTTCTTTGTAACGTACATTTTTAGAAATCTAATATTTTATACATAATATTTATTCTTTTAAAATCAATACAAAATTATTACAATGGAAATAAAAAATCATTAGGAATAAGATGTTAGTTGTCTGAATACTTTTTGAGTTCTCAAAATTATTTAAATATTTTTCTTTAAAATTATTACAGACGGCAAGCACACGTTTCCAACATAAAATAATTTTCGTATATATTTCCAACATATAATAATTCATCTCAATAAAACTTTCTGGTTTTTCTCCTGGAACAAAAGATATATAATTATTTCATTTGGCGTCGGTTGTGATAGCTGTTTCTCGCTTAAAAGAAAAAAAATCGAAACTTAATGAAGCATGAAACAAACAAAAAAGCCTCTATTACTCGCACACACGTCTGAAATACACCCTCCTTCACGGAACTTTCCTCGAGAATGCGTGGATAGGGAATCCCTTGAGTTTTCTTCGCTCGTGAAGCATTAATGTCGACAACCCGTCTGCCTTTTCGTCTACGTACATTTTGATATGCAAGGGTAATGAAAAATATGCATATACGACAAGTTTGATACGCCATGCGTTCTTCCACTCTCATTTCAGGCATGAGACTAGCCTCACGCAATACCACTATGAGTTGTGACATTGAAAAACATTTATTGTAAAATAAGATCCTAAAGAGCATAACGTATAAATCAATTTATTTCGCATCAGAGTTATCTACAATGAAATACTGTTTGTTTTTTAGGATTATTCAGCAAAGGCATCCTAGGTAATAAACATTGCAATGCTATAACTATTTACGATGTCCAAGTGGGTTAGCAATTACATTTCTCCTATAGACAAGGACAAGAACGTGGTTTTGATTTTTTTTATGGTGATGATTAATTATTAGTGATTCCGGGCACGTCAACTACGGAGGTCAATCGTTCCGTAAAAGTAGTACATGTTTTTCATGGGGAGGTGGCCGTGATCTTCCCCCGCTGGATCCTGCGCCGACCTTCCGTCGACTAGGGGGGTTCTCCCACCCACGGGGCACCGCCCCAGCCGGGACAACATTTAAGCCGCCGACCGATCTCCTGGCTGTGTGGTAGTGTAGTTATGTTAGTGTAAGTATGTAAGGGATGAGTATAGGACAAGGAATACGAAGGAAAGATTGCGTGCGATCCATGGCAGGTTTGTTAGGGTACTGCTCCGGCATTCGCCTGGTGTTGATCAGAGAAACTACGGAAAACTACTGATCAGAGCAGCCGGCCGCTAGAATTCTCCTCCAGCAGCGATTGAATTCGACCTAGCTGACATGCTAGTGTCGAAAATCCTACCGCCGTCGGGACTCGAACCTAGGACCTCCGGTCAAGGGCACTGCAGTGACATCAGTTAAAATCCTAAGCCACCTCTCCCGGTCTTTTTAAAAAAGAAACACAAGAGGAGGGAGTGAACACGAAAGATAATCTGAAGAAATGTTTTTCAACTTAAAAATTACAAACAGAAGGAGTATTTTCCTGTTTAAGTCAATATCAACGAATTGACGAAGTTTCAAAAGCTATTTTTATTATAACTTGTAACAGAAACAATTTAAATCGAAGGTGAATGCGATACTGTTCATTTTTTTCGGCGTCTTCTTTCCACCTCATCATTGAAGATAGACATTTTTTCTCTCTGCCCTTTAGAATTATATCTTGAAATAATATCACAAAATCACTCAAACTTTTCGAAAATTCCAAATGAAAAATATTCAACTTAGATTTTAAGATTAGATTTAAGATCGGGAAAATTGTCGTACCTCTGGCTGGTGGTGTAGGGTAAATGACTAAAGCTAAGTACTTGAGTGAGAATTCCAGCTTTGGAAAACTCATTTTGCTGCTGGAAGCACTTTCGCCGGTTCACTTAATATTATATAAAATCTTACATAACTATTACAAATGATGCGAAAAATACATTTTGTAACATTAGTTTAACATACCTTACCAAAATACCAAAAAATACCATTCATTAGAATATTCATCGCAAATGGCGTGTTTGAAATCTCTCGCATACTCTTGGAACTCACATTCGATTATTTTTAGTCAAGGCTAAGTATAGTATAAGCAATGTATAGTCAAGGCTAGTTAACAATCTGTCGTTACCTACATATTCGGAAGATAAGACAATGGTTACAGTGTGTATTCCAATTCAATACACCCTCAAAATTTATTTTGGACATCTGAAGTGTTACTTTCTCTTTAAACTGAATAAGATGGCAAAATTAATCATGCATAGCAACCTCCATGACTACATAATGATGAAATTCTCGTATAACATTTACTCAACAAAATTTTCTATTTACAGTGTCATAACTTCCGTGCCGAAAAATCAAAAAAATTGAGTATATTTGCAGAATCTCACATTTCAACAAGCGCGGTAGCCGCAAATCATTGCAGCTGAACAAAATCGCCTCTCGCTGCTGCTGAAGTGGTCCATAAACGAGGCCTAATGATCTCGGGCCTGCCCGCGAAATCCCAACCAAGAGAGCAAGGAAGCTCTTCGCGAAAAGCACGGGGCTGCGGAGCGCGCGCAAAGGAGCGGCCGACGCGACGCGCGTACGCGCCGTCCTCGCACACTGCGGTCACCAAAGAATATCGAACAGCCGCGCCGCCCCGCCCCGCCCCGCCCCGCTTTTTTACCACCATCCCTTCGGTCTCGTTTAATTAAGTACGATCATTCCGCGGGACGCACTAATAAGAACGAATGAGCATGTCTGATATTCATAAATTCTGCCCGTTATTCCGAACTACAGAGGATCTGACAGGTCCACGCGCAGCGACAGGGCTTTCACGAAATTTAATAAAGCCATAATGTACAAGCGGGGCGAAATCTCAAAGGGATATTTTGTTGTGTTCTAGGAAGTAGCTCTAAATGATAAATGTTGTATTCGCACAAAATTCAGAGCCCAGAGAGGAAAGTAGTCAATGACGCAGCTCAACCGTCAATGACTTTCGGTTTATTTGAAAAAAGATCCTAACGGCTAACATTGTACCATAAACTGAAAATCCTTCTAAAGTGATTTCTGCAGATAATCAATCATCGTGCATACATTCCTCTCTTAAATTACAGAAAATAAATAGCAGTGAATTCCCACTTTGAAACTTTTCTGTTTTGCGGGCATGCTGAAGTGATGAGGACTCTGGAGATGAACGAAACTATCAAACAAGTCCTGTGTAATCATGTGTTCTATCGTCGAATCCCAAATGTACTTCAAATACTCACAGAGAAGTAAATTAATGAAGTCAAAAAGCTCAAATCCCACTTCACATTCAGGAGAAAACAGCAAATAAAATGATCGATTCTACACGCAAACATTCAGAGTGTAATTACATTAGTCGTATTCTCGAGCACATTGCACTTCCCCAAGGACAAACAAAAAATCCGAAATCAGTAAAAACAGAATCATGTTAGCCTCTGAAGCAAACATGAATGATCATTGAAAACATATAAGTTTGCCTACATACACAAAGAGTAAAATAAGTTATTTCGCACCATCAAAGCGAATGGTTCTGAACTTGTTTCAGTTACTTCCACTTTTGCAAATTCTCTTAGGTCGTATAGAAATCGTCAGAGCAGAGAAACACATTGCCACTTTTTCAGAGACTAGAGAATTATTTACAAAATTGAAACACATTGTATTTGTAAAATGGCAATGTCAATTAATAGAAATCCTTACAAAGTGAATGACCAGTAAGTTTGGCTAGTAAATAAGAATATTAATAAAATTTATTTTAGCTTTCCGATGAAATCGAATGCAGGTGACAATATTTGTTTGTTGTTTTTTTTATTGGGGGCGTTGTATTTACGACATATCACAAGGTTTGAGAAGAATAAAAAGAAATTAATAATCAAATATATTATATTCATTTTTACATCACCGTTATCTTTATCAGAAAGTACAGACCAAAAAATGACAAATCTAGTATGTGATGACGACAATGGTAACGGTTGCAACGATCACAACCGTGTGAATCGAGGTAAAACACATACATTTGGCTGTATATGCTTTTCGAGAATGAAAGGTTATTGGCAGTAAAGTATTGAAACGAAAGGATATTACTTCCCCGCAACCACAAGTGGAATTCAATTGACGCACAATGACAATCGGAAATTTTCATGCATTGATCCCCAAGAGAACGCCGCTTAGCAGTCCAACCCCCCTCACCAATAACGATGAGTCGAGGTGAGAGTTCTGGCGGAGACAATTGTGTGGGCAATGTATTGAAGATGATAATAGTGGGGACGTCGATGGTAAAAATGTCGGCGATGGCGGCTGTAGTGGGTTGGAAGTGTTCGTTGCGGTGCGCGGGTGGGCTGAGGCTGAAGCGGGTGCGAAGCGGGGAAGTGGGACCGGTGGCGGCGCCTGCAGTCAATTCGCGTAATTGCAAAGCGCGCGAATTCATTACCGGCAGTCGAAAGGGGGGCGAGGAAGCTAAGAGGAGGGGAAAAGCGGGTACGGGGGGGAGGGCGACCAAGAACGGATAGCAGGGCTCTCCACGGCAAGCAGCGTTTGTTGTCCTCAGGGGTGTACGGGAAAATCGCAGAAAACGCTCGCGTCGAAATTTAAGGGGAAGGGGAGGGGAGAGGAGGGGAGCCAGCGGGATGAGTTGAAGCGCTGGCAGCGGCACCAACCACAGTAGCAACACGACAGTGGTCTTTTACGGAAGTTCTGTTTGTTCGCCGCGCACAATGGGGCAATTTTCATTCAACACCTCTTTCACAATTGAATTTGACAGACAAGATGAAGCAATTCAGACGTTTTTCTGGAAAGCAGTGATTCGTCGAGCGACGTGCGCCCTCGGGCCGGAGGCGCGCCATGAAACAAAACGCGATTGTCCCGCGGCGCGGACTTTTCCCGCTGCCCGCCCTTCGCAAGCTTTTGTTTCCAACGCTGCCGCAAAATGAGAGGGAATAAAGAGGTGGTTTCGGATCTTCGCAGACACGGCGACAACAGGAATGCTGAAAACTGTATTATGCACAACAGTAAGAGGATTAGAATCGTGCACGACTAGGAACTAAAAAAAAACAGCTTTTATTTGGAATTAAAAGAAGAAACAATTGGCTTTCTAACCTAAATTTATTTAAATAGGGCTCTTCATACTTGACTTTTTATGTACGGTGATTGTCACGCATTTTAAAGGCGGACAATTTTCAATACTTTTTCGCATTGACGCAAAATTTTTACAATTGTTGCGTTAGTTTTGTAGGTGCCCTTAAACACAACCGTAGAAACGAATTCCAACGCTTTCTTAAAATCGTGAAGAAAAACTTTGTATATGAGAGAAACTACTACTCTTTATAGAAAATAGCAAAAATTTTCTCGAACGCTCACTTCAATTTGGTTACAAACAAAATTATCAAGTGTTTGTGATATCTTTTCGAATAACCAAACGGTGTGGGCTATCATACTTTTAATAGCAGTGAACTTGGTTCTACGTTATGTTATTATCTGATGTTTAGTTTTCTCTACTAATTATAATTTGATAGCATAGAACAAAGGTCTTGCTTCTGTATGAAATACAGATCTCCCAAAACAAAATTCAATTATCAAGTGGAGTCGGGACAAGCAGACTTTCGACGCGCTAGTTATTTGTTATTGCAACATTTATGAAATTATTAGGACCACAAACGACGCCTTCCATTGCGCTTCTCTCAAAGTTTCTCCATCGTGTCTGTCAGATTAACTTCATCCCTACTTCCTTCCCTGACATGTTCCTCCAGCGTATCTCTCGCCCTCTCCTTTATTTCCTTTTCAGCAGCTCGCTGGAGCCGTCCGCGTCTTCACAGCCGCTGCCACCACCTCACGCACACATCACTGGGATGCCGAGCGAAGTGAAAACGACGGCGTCGATGACGTCCGACGATCGTCGGGAATGCCTTATTCATTCGGCGCTGCTCAACCCAGCGTCGACGGCGCTACCCCCTCTCTTCCCAACGCAGAGCTCGAAACTGAAGGAACGTGCAGGAGACGAACGAAGGGTTCACGAAAACGACGTTGGCAGGGGGAAAACGGATACCGACCCATCAATCTCCCAGAACACAACCCAATCCGCGCGCAAAATATTCGAGGCCAGTCTGCGCCGGCGAACAAAAAGGAATGCGAATTATTAGGATCGAAAATTGCCTGCGCGCTTTCGGCGTGGGTGGGTGCCGCTTAATTTATTATTCGCCGCCTTCCGCCGCCCTGTGCCGCCGGCGACGACGGCGCCAGCGGTGGAGCAGGAAGAAGCGGGGGGGTGGGGTCGGCATTCCTCTGCAAGGGCGGCGCACTGTCCGTCGCGGTCCCTCCCCGATCGCAGAGGAATGCCCCGTGCGCAGGAACGCGTCTTTCGGGGAAGCCTCCGGTGCACGTGTGCGGGCGGGCGCATGCACCGCCGTCGTCACGAGACGTTCGCTGCGGCGGCGGCAACGGCAGCGGCTACGCTCCTGGGCGATAGCCCCTCCGGGAACACAATTACCGGCGCGGTATCATACTCTATTTTCGGAGCGCGCTTCCCTTCTCCGGTAACACAATGGACTTGCTTGGGGGCGGCCTCTATCGGTTAGGACAGCGTAAAGCTTGTTTTGTTAGGAGGTGGTCTAAGGTTACCTCAAAGCACAGGATATTGAGATTTTATCTATCGAGTTCACCCGGATTCTATTTCGAGATATTTAAGGACTTAGGCACTTTATACACGATAATCTCGACGTAACTCGGATACGGTGGATATGTCCGTAATATTAACACATCTATCTGAGAATTTTAAGCGTTAGCACAGTTCATGAAATTAATTAAATGAAATTCCAATAAAATCAAAACTTCTATGCTAATTTAATGATACATTATTGTGCCAACAATTTATTAAGGATTGAAAATCTGGATCTTGTGCACACACTGCGCGCTCATGAAGAATGCGTTTAAATAAACTGCTATTTTGTATGTAAAAAGAACACTCCTTCAGATTCAATTATTATTTACATTGCATACTAGGCGATGTATTCTGGAAAATAAAGTTCCTCATTCCAGCCAAAACATGTACTAGAGACCTCCTGTACCGCAAAATGCCTCTACAGTTATGCTGATGCCAAGTTCATAGCCTGAAACCGAGAAGTGTGTCAAAGCAAACCGCTGCATTCAATTTAACTCCAGATTCACTTGAGAGCTATGCCTAACCAGCGAATTCCTTCACGGACTAGGACTAAAGGCTCCCTCCGCATCTGTGGGCCCGCCCGCACCGCGTCACCACGTCTCCGCCTACGCTCCGCGACGCCGGATCCATGGATCTCTGCTCGCTTCTCCCAACGCCCGCGAGACCGGCTCCGTGGAGAGTGGAAAGGGGGAGCGAGGAGAGGGCCGCGGAGGGCGGTTCCTTCCTCCCAAAGTCCTCCAAGGCCTACGCAGGTCGGCGGTTTCTAAAGCGCGCGGCGTCACGAGGGGGAAGCGGCGCGAGAGCCGCGCAGACAGACATCGCTCGGTCATTACGCGGCGGCGGCGGCGGCGGTGACGATGGCAAGCGCCCGGGAGGGGCCGGCGGGTGGGCCCGGCCGCCGCCGCCGCCGTCGAACCGCGCGGCCGCCGCCGCCCGCGACCGCAGCAGCCAAGTTGGAGCGAATTAGGCGGCGGCACAGTAAGTTAGCGCGGGGGCCCCGGCCCAACTTGTAATTGGGCGACAATGACTTGGGCCAACTATCGCCAGGCCGGATAACCAATTAAATCCACCCGCCGCGCTCGCCGCGCCGGTCCGCCCTGCCGCCGCCGGCCGAGCCGCCGTCGCCGGCGTTGCGACAGAGAGGTGGCCGCTTGGGGCCGGCGACCGACATGCATAATACATCGGTAGCCGCCAATCTCCGCCTCGTAGAGCTGCGTGGGAGCTCCGGCGTCTGGGAGAGTAAGCGAACGCTGACGCTCGTGGCACTGGTGGCACTAGTGAAGATAATAGTACATGCGGCATGTCCATTGGCGACAAAGTCAAAGGCACGCAAAGAGAAAGTTACCATGTTTATTATCACTTCGATGTTCATTTGTAACACGTTGTCAGCTACATGCTTTAATATTATAAAAAAGTAAAAATATGAAGGTGATAATATGTACAAGGAGGATGTAGGATGTAGAGGATAATCAGACAAGAAGTGGACCAAGAAGAGAGATTTAGGCGAGGCAAGATAATGGTGTTGCATGTCAAAACAGAATATTGAAATTATTATTATTATTATTATTATTATTATTATAATCAACTTCTTGTAGTTTCGCCAAGCGCCTCAGAATTCTGTCGCAGGTCTCAGGTTCTGTGACAACCAGACGCGCAGGTCTCAGAATTCTGTGACAACATCAAGTTTGCCATTCAGTGTCGGTTGTCAATAATTCGGAAGGACAATTAAGTATTTACCACAGTCTTATTCAAATAATGTTAGAATAATATTTTATAGAACTAAAATATTTGTTTTAGGGTTAAATGAGAACGCGAAGGGTCTAGTGTTAATATTCAACACTAGACTACGCACATGATATTAAATCATGGCAATATTAAGAAATAAACTAGAAATATTTAATATTAATAAATGAATATTCATTTTCATGTTATAACATTATTAAACGTTAAGTAATTTAATGTATCAAATAGATTACTGCAAGATATAAATATTTCGATAACACATTTGCAGTTTGCTCTGACTCCCAAGTAATGGTTTATGAAATCTTGGTTTAGACGAGACATTTATAGAAGAGACATTACGCCGTGCCAATTTTACATTTTCGCAATAAAAGGAACGTCAAAAACTACCAATAATCTTCAACATTAATCTTCAAAACTTAAAAAAAAATCAAGACTCGTGCTATTTTCCCAAGAATGGCAATCAAAGAAACATATCATACTTAAGGTTCGGTAATTAGACACACGAGAGATGTTGCATCTACGTTCGATGTATAGGTATTACAAGAAAAAATCATCAAAAATCCAGCGACAAGAGTAAAACAGTATCGGCCTGATGGACAGACGGACGTTTTGCCTTCAACCGGTTTTTCGGTATCAAGAACCACAAAGCATGGATTCTGAGGACACAACTGTTAGAGGAAGTAATTAGCTACATATAGGGCCAAGATTTATTCACTCATTAGTTACCAGGGCCCGTGAATTAGGAGTTTTCCGTAGAAACTACGTAGGTTTTTTACCCCCCGCAGCATTACAACACTTTCTCTATGCTGCGTGAGCAATAGCGAGAAAGTAAAATTAGTAGTTCAAACCTACTGAAGTAGAGCAATCATCTAATCTGAAGGTGACGCACCAGGTCATAAAAATCTACGGAGGGTAGCCGGTATGTGGGGAAAGACATCTAGCCGCGACGTGAAGGAAGCCCTCTTAGTTCCAACGCACCCTCTTTCCTGCCCATCACTGAGAAAGACGCCCTCTGGGAGACCCCCCCCCCCCCGGCCCTGGGGACGGGGCGGTCCATTACGGGCGGGCGCGCATAAAGTGAGGATATCGGGCCTGGGCGTAACCCTAAGCACCGCCGCTCCCCGCAAGCGCCCGTAAAACTCTGTTTCGGAATTATGTACACATTGTCACAGGTCCGCCTTCGTAAATTCAGAAGCGCCAAAGGGTAGGGACGAGGGCAGAGGAAACACAGGAGAGAGGTCCCGGCGAAGGAAAGGGAGCGAATGGACGAAGAAGTCGAGAACTTGAACAAGGCCGATGTACGAAAGGCCAACGGGCGCCTCGAGACGGCGTTCTGAATGCTGATGCACAGAGGAAAGATATTACTCTTTCTTCTATCGTAGAAAGGCGTAGGAGTAAGGATATGAGAGACGACGTGACCTCAGAGAAGGACGAAGATTAACAACAGCCTACGAACTGGCAGGCGAAGCGTCTCCACGGACGCGAAAGGCATCGAGAGAAGCGAGCGGTGAGCTGGGCAGAAGCTTCTTAGATCCAAAGCGGACACAAAACGCGGACAATTCCACTCTCTGACCGAAAAAGATATTTCAAAGGAGCCAAGTAAGAACGTAGGAGGGCAAGAGGGAGGAAGCTATCTAGGGAACACGAAGAAACCGAGAAGGACCGAAACGGGGACTGACTCTTGGGGCCGATAAGCGCGAGACGACCGGCGGCGGTAGAGAGTGACAGCAGCTACCAGGGCACCACTGGCCTGAGGCCTCCCTCGACAGTCATGCGCTCGTGCTGCAGGAGGGAGGCCCGCAGAGGCGATTCGCGGGCCAAACGGAGCACGGAGTGGGGGCAGTGGCCGGCGCAGCGCGGCGCGGCGCTCTGCTTCACGGCGGCGAGGGCGTGGTCGTCGCGCTTCCGCCCGCAAACGCCCTTCGCCACGGAGATAAGCCGGTTTACGCCTTCGGAGGCGACGGGGCCGGAGGCGCGGCGGTGGATGCTCATCAAGTAAGCGTCCCTATCCTTCACTCCCGCTGCCTCTAACTGTCCGCCCTCGGACGCGTGTTGTTAATGTTCGAATTGTAGAAGCGCCTTCTCTACTGGAATCCGCACGTCAAGTTGGAGAAATGGGTTGTAATTCGCGGGGCGGAGAGCGCGCGAGGCGTTGCGGGCCGCGGGGAGGGAGCCACGCGGCGACGCTACCGGGGGACGGAAGTCAGAGGGGAGGAGCAATAGCTACGAGGAGCTACAAATGTGCAGTCCTACGTTGAAGGCAAGGAGGAGATGGGGAAATGAAGATAGATATAAGTGAAAAGTCAAATAAATAGAATACAAACCGTAGAACATTTGGACAGTAGTCAATTGTGTAGAATGGTCAATGGAATGAAGATTAGAGGTAAACAGTATCATTAGATGACTTTGAGAATATGAGGTATTGGAAAGAAGTGAAAGCAAGCGCTTTATCTTTTGAAAGAAGTGAAAAGAAACGTGGCAGATAATAAATGTAGATAACAAAAAGTAAATAAAATATTAATAAATATGTGCGAATATAACAAGAAACTCTAGAAAAAAAATGAAAGAAGAAAAATTGAAACTGTCATTTGATACAAATACATGTTATACAATCGCAATAAATATACTATCTTTAGATTAAAAGTGCCTACATTACAGAAATTGTAATGAGGTAGGTTAAGCTATCCAAGTGCCAAAAACCTTATTTTCATAATTTCTTTGCAAAATGTTATATTTGCAAATGCCAATGTACAGTTGTAAGAACCACGTGTCTGGTCATTTCCTTTCTGTCAAAGTATACTAATGTATATATTGAACTAATGAACTGAATCTCTCATTTTCCCACAAAAATGGTTTTGATACGTCGATCACTTATCCACATCACTCTGTGATTCTTAACCGTTTTAAAATTTAAGCACATTACAAAAATTCTGGGTGTAAAGGATTCCCAGCAAATAACATATTTCTTCTATAATGCTTGTTAATCCGGTGTCATTTGCATAATAATCTGAAAATGGGCACGGAATTATTGTGGGCTACTGAAACAAACGCCTTCTGATCTGGACGAAGAACGAAAAAGTATAGATCTGAACCAGAAAAGTAGAGTGAAAATCCGATCTCCTCTCTGTTTCGGCGAAACAAGAAGCGCTACTGAGCAAGCTGGGATGGCTGGAGAGAATCGAGCCAGGCGTGAAGCTTAGCGAATCTGCGCGGAGCGGAGAGAGGCGCACCGCCTCTGGCAGAGAGAGGCCGCGACGTCGGCGGGGGCGGCGGCCCGGCGGAGGGGGCGGGGCAACTGCAGAAATGGTCCGCCCGACAAGAGGCGCGCGAGCGCCAGCAAGCGAGTGGGCGGAACAAGAGGGCGCCAACTGTGTCTCACAGGGCACGAGGGCACTTCAGGAACGCGCGTTCACGCAGAATCCGTCACACATCGCGCCGCCACTATGAGCGCGGTGCGAGCGCGGAGGCGGCGGGGGAGGGGGGGTGGGGAGGGGGGGAGGGGAAGGGAGGGCGGAAGCGCCGGCGCTGGCGTTCGTCAAGCTCATGCGGAATGCGCAGCTGCGGGGCCCGCGTGCCAGTGGAATTGCCCGTCCTCTGAAGCCGAGTCACGCAATTCCACACGGCGGTCGTTTTAAGATTTCCCATGAAATGCAAACGCTTTATGGATTCATCGCAAAGACGCAATTTTCATCTAAACAGTTTACCTGATTTGGTGCTAAACAGAACTTTCACGTTTTGTGCCTGTAGCTAGGAATACAGACATGAGGGATTTATCATGTTCTATGTTTTATGATTTTCAATTTTATCTTTTCCCAGATTCGATTTTAATCTATTTCAAGGCTTTAAAACCTGTATTTCCCTTGGATTTGTCACATTACAGTTTCAAAATAGGTGAACTTTTATTTTTTGTATAATTAAAGTAGAATAAAGAACGTTTCTTCGCGATGACTATCATCGAAACAAATGAAACAGAAATTTATAAAATAAAAGAAAGGAACCATTAGAATACAAATAAACAGAAGTCATGCCCAGTAATCATCAAGAAACAATACATAGTATTTGTACCGCAAACTATCTCTTCTTACATTTAAATACATTCGTAGTTGAAATGTCACAGGTACATTTCGGCATTTACTTCAATTAACCTGGACCCATAATATTTATTTCCATTAATAATTTTTAACGTGTTTTCAGTAATTGAAAATATTCTGTATTAGCTCTCTCGAATATATTGGTATTCATCGCTTGACTCCAAGGGGAATTCATATATTTTCACTTGAATGGTTCATTACAAGAGTCATAAAACAAAAAGCCAACAAACCCTATTTTTTTAGCCAATTTCGCGAAACTACATTTTTAAAACTTATTTTCGTTGAAAACAAAACTTCTTGGAATCTGACAGGAACTTTAGCATTAAAACATGACTTCAGATTGTTTCTCCCAATCCAAATCAATATAAACATTTTCGACATCAACACAAGGTAGCACCCAACGTCTGTCATTTGCAATTCATAACGAGAATCTCAGAAAAGTCTTTGTTATTGAAAAAACATTTAGATATAAAGTACTTTCTCCATTTTTTAGAAGTAGGAAAATTCGCAATCCTAAAATGTTTTATTATATAAATAATATATGTGTCTGGAAATTTGTTTCTAAACTACGAATATATTTCTTTCGACTATTTACACGACTATTTACAAAAATACTTTTTCGAGGTAGATTCTTACCAATCCCAACTCGATTTTTTTTTAAATTTTAATCTTTAAACCCTCTTCTCCACCTTCATTACCGTGCACTTCCTTACACTCGCATCATCTTAAACGTGCAAAAGGGGGCTCCACTCTCCCCCGAACTGCAGAAGCCGTCGTCATCAGCGCGCCAGGGGGGGAGGGGGACGGAGCCGAGGGAGCGAAGAGCGGCGGCGGCGGCGGCGACGGGCAGGCCGTCAGCGGGCGTCGTCGTCGCGGCGAGCGGCGGCCATTAGGCGCCGCGGCTAATGGCGGCGGCGGCCGATAATCCGCCTTTTATCCCGCGAGTAACGACCAGCGGGCACGGCCGCCTCATTACGCCCGCCTTGATCAAGCGCGGAGGGCCGGGCCCGGCCGGCCGCCACTGGCCCTCCACCGCCCTCTTTGCCGCTGGCCCGCGGGCAGCTCGCGAGGGAGCGGCGGCCGCTGCGGCTAGGAGAGCCAGGAGCGGCCCTCACGGGGACGGGGAATTCAGCAACGAATTCAAGTGTAAGATGGCTATGGAGTAAACGAGAGTCACAAGGAGAAGTAGAAGGAAGGAAAAATAAAAAGGTGATTCCTTTGTGTGAAAAAGAAGAAAAAAACAGCAAAAAAAATACAAAAAAAGATAATTGCGGAAAGGAAGGTCAAAGAGATCTGAGACGAGAGAGAACAATCATTAGGCAAAAAAAAATCTTGAAACTACGAGAGATTCATGACAGGTAGGTGAACGGTGGATATACTTGTACACCGAGGACTGGCGAACAAAAGTGCATGGCGGACAGACAATAATAAGAGTGAGACTCGATGCGAGTAAAATAAGTAGTTTGAAGAGCACTGTGTTGAGGCGTAAGCACGTGCGGAGAGGAAAATGACAAGAACCGGTAGATTATACTACAGACAGTGCAACATACGAACAAAAAACATGTTTGATCCAGCGAAACTGATAACTATGTCTGGTATTACAAGCGGACACTTGCTAGCAAAGCGATGTGGACTGATAAATATTCATGTTCAAGACAAACAAAATTATCGATTTCAATCGAACATCTTGAATAATTACTTAGTGTAGGATGAAGTACGACACGTACGAACTGAACGACATAGTGTTTTAAAGACAATACATTGGTTGGTGAATTTGTCCGCTGCCAGTTCTTTCAGGTGTAGCAAAACATTTTCTGAATTCTCTCTCTAAAAACAGGGGGAAATTCTCAACTCATTCTTCTAACACCCCTAAAATAAGAAACTTAAAACCAACTATTTTAAAAATAATGACTGTTTTGATTTTATACTTTTGTAAAGTATTTATAAAATTTAAAAATACGCGTGCTAAATCAAAATAATTGCAATTTTTATTTTATATGTTGCATAATAAGCAATGGGATGGCGAGGTAAAACAGCAAACAAAAGAAATAGCCTTTTACTAGGCCAAGTGCTGAAAATGCAGACAATACAAAAACACCATTTTAATAACGGCCATTAAGATTTACGCTAATTCCTCTCCCGTTAATGGTGAATAACGGTCTAAATAATCCACACACACACGATTCGGTGAAAGAGCACTAACTGCAAAGAGTCTCATTAAAGGATTTTCTTTCACCCCTCTCGCCGCCGCCGCCGCAGACCAGCCCTGCCCAACGGAAGCGGCGAAGACCAGTGCCACCGCCTACACCTGCTCAGCCTCACAGCGCGCCAGCAGAAGCCGCGAGCTACGCCCCGGAATTAGCCGGCCTGGCCTGGCCCGGCCCCGCTCGCGCGCGCGGCGTCTGGAATACGCGCCGCCTGCGAGAAGCTCTCAGCCGCGTTTCCATATGCAAACAGGGGCACCTGTTACGTCCTGCGGCGCCGCTTCGGGTTGCCTCGGAGCGGAGAGCGTCCTCGTTGAGATGCATCTCCGAAGTGTCCTCTTACCTGAGAACACAGGAACAAGTCACGAAATTAGAACTAGGGGACAGACATTTCGGAAAGAGTTATTTTAATCAAGACATTCTTAGATAGAAAGTTAATATAAAATATGGAAAGCACAATGGAGAAGTGATAAGACACTTGATCATATATTTATAATCATACATTTTTTCGTTCATACACATTTAGATAACCAAACGTTTGAAACACTACCCTCTACAGTCAAACTCAATCGGCATATTTCGTAATATTAGAAGCACAGGAAATTTGAATAAATTATAACAAGTCATTGCAGAGTCGACGTAGCTGTGTATCACGTTATTAAATGTATGATAAGAAAAAAACTCACATTACTATAAAATTATGAAGAATATTATGTAATCTGTTAGCATGTACTGCAATTCCAATTCATTAATGAGTAATGAAAACTGTAGCTCGAACGCGCAAAGGAATTTAGGGAATTTCAGATAATCATACCTACCAGAATATATGGCCTGGTATAGGCTTGCCAATATAGGAGTTATTACGAGTAAACAGATTCCTAAACACGGTTCTGAGAATTCACGCTTAATATCACAGTGAATGCAATATATAAAATAAAACGTTAATTTAAAAATACTATGCTTCATTAATTTTTGTTAATCATTCAAAAAGGAACTCGGTATTACCACCATGTGATTGCAAATCTAGCGGAATACTAGGAATTTTTCAAGCAAATTTCCAACGAATTGAAAGTAGCTATTGAACATTGCTTCATCAACCATCCGCGTGTCGGTCTCAGTTAACCTGTATACCATTAAAAATGCATCTACTGAATGTCCAACTTTAAAAGAATACCCCGATTTTAATTTTTGTGAAAAATAAACATTTTAAAATTACGTTCTGAACTTCGCGAATGACAGTTTTTCCAATTTCTTCATGGGTAACATATACGTGAATCTTGATTGCTATTTTTGAACGGGGATAACCCTGTAAAAGTCGCAAATGTGTGTACTACCTTCTTAAGCTTCTAAGGTTGTGACTACTGGCGCAACTGGCAATGCCAGGGCCAACCACGATCAGAAAAGTTATATAATGATTTGAGAAACCTATTGAAAATATGAAAATAACATCAATACGTTTTGAAAAATCAAATCCACTGGATCAGTTAAATATTTCACTAATATACGAATAACATAATTTGGTTCATTGTAGAAATTCAATGCACTAAGTTTGCAAACCTATTAGATTTTGCAAATATATATAAATATTTCGAAATTGTAAATAATAAAGAATAACATCGCGATTGTGCTAAAGCATAATTAAATATTTTCAAACGTAGCCTTTCTCATCGAGAAGTGAATACACCACACACACATTGTACATGTGCATACTAGTTATAAAATATATGTATTAGTTTCTATTATTTTCAAAATTTTAATTACTGGAATATCGCCTGTAAATACTGCACAATCGAATAAAAATATCTACATCTCACCCACTCTACTACCATTCTAAAATTACAAGCTAAATCGCACATATATGTGTGCAACGCATATCAGAATGACATTTCGATAACGTTTCTGCAAACATTTTCAAGGAAAGTTTTTGATGCACAAAAGCACAACAAATAGAAATACTTTAAATGCGTTTCATTATCGTTTATTAAAAAAAACTACAAAAATTCGTAACTTTAACCCAGATTCAATAAACAGATCAAAACAACACTCCCCATTTTATGAAAAATGGTCATTTATTTCCAAGGCGAAAAATAATGTGAATTCGTAGCAAATAAAAACATATTCCCGAAACACTCAACATGAAAATAATATTCTCATTACCCCACACTCTTAACCAATATTTCCGTATTGGGAGAGAATGTTACTTCCATGAGCACGTTTATTAACCTAAAATGAAATTATAAAACGAAACATAGCTCTATTGGCAAGGGGGAGAATGCGGTAGATCTATCTCCCGCGCAGAATTCCTCTTCAGAGGAAACAAACGCGTGTCTAGTAGCAGAAGGTGTCGCACTGCAAAACTAGCTGAGCGGGCAGCTAGGCGCGAGGCTGCACCCGCTCAAGTCAACGGGGGTAGGTCCGGCTCGTAGCGCCAGGCACGGGGGCCTCCCCGCCTCGCGCCCTGGTGGCCTGCCTAATGAAACCGTATCATGTGACGAGCGAATTAATCCAACGTGGGCGGACGCAAAAACCTGTCAAAGGCTGTTGGGCGGCTGCGACGCACCCGGCCGCGTCCCTTTCATCTCAATTATTCTCCCACGCGCCGCGCGCCGGCACAAGCGCCATCACGGACGGCGCGGTCTCGTTAGAGAAGCGACGGGGAGGCGCCCGAGTGGGGCGGGAATGCGTTGGGCGGAGCGTCTCCGCTCGACCGCTTTTCCCCGCTCCAACTCGTCCCACCAGTGCTTTTTGCGCGGAAATCCAATTCTACACTAGTGGCATGGGACGGGGCGGAGCGGGTATGGGGCGGCGCTTCGAGGACGGGGACTGCAGCGGGGAGCAGGAACCGAGCGGGTCGGAAGGCGCAATGGCTCGATGCGGGGCGTTGCGGAGAGCCGCGGGAAAGGAAGGGGCCGGGCGGTGGAGGCAGGGGTGTTGGCAGGGGCGGGCGCGGGACTCGGGGCCGATGCTCGCGTTATGGTAAACACGCAAAGCGGGCGGAACGCATTCCAGCGCGGAGCGGGCGAGCGCGCGCGCAGGCTCGGGATTACGAGGGCGTAGCAGCGGCAGCGGTAGCGGCGGCGGCGGCGGTGGCGGTGGCGGTGGCGGTTGCCGCGGCGCGGGCGACGAGATTATTGCGGAGAAAAAGACGAGGAAATCTGTTTGAGTTACAGGACCACCCTGCGCGGCCCGAGTTATTCGCTAAATTGTGAATATCTGCGCGCGAAATCGAGTTAGGCGCCGGGATCGGAGAAGGAGGCGACGGCGGCTGCGCCTGCGACAGGGCGCAGCACGAGGACGAGGCCGAAACGACCGCGAATGCGGCGAGGTGAGGCGGGAGGAAGAAGCGGAAGATAGAAAGTAGCAGGGGGTGGCGCGTGAGAGGGAGAGGGAGGGCGCACGTCGCTGTGACTGCTCGCAAACTTTCCGCTCGCGCGCGGCAAGCGGAGTTTGGCGAACGCCAATTTGCTACGGGGGCGTTATTTTATTTCAATTCCGTTGCGCGGCCGCACCTCTCGGAAGACAGTCTCTTCTAAAAGTTCGTGAATGCGTTAGAGGCAAGCCCAAATTTTCGAGAGTCGCCGAGCCGAGGCCGCTCCGCGAATAAGTGATATTAAATATCCCACAGAAGGAGCGGCGCGCCGCCGTCTCGAGTTCTCGCTCGTTCGACGCTTCGGACGCCCCTCTGTTGCCTAAAAACGAGCGCCATCAAATTAAAACTTTTTCAGTAAAACTCACAATTAATGATACTGAACAAAACACCCAGGAGAATATCGACGCGTGGCGCTGTGTACGCACGGCCCGAGCGCCCGAAGAGAAGCCGCGTGTGAGGGCTGGCGAGGAGCGAGCGGGGCGCTTGCGGGATGCTTCACGCGCGGGGGGCGGCGCCCGAGCGCGTTCGTCCTTCGCCGCCGCCCGCCGCCAATTCCGGAGAGTGCAGCTGGAAAAACGCAAGCGCGGAAGCGCAGCGTGAGGTGTGCGCCCTCGCGCCTCCAAAGCGCCAACAGGAGCAGCGCCCGCACACAACGGGCGCGGCGGAAGGGCCGCGTGAAAGCCGGAGCGCACCGGGGCGCGCTCGATTTCGGCACCACTCGCGCTGCAGCTGCACAGTGCTTCCTCGCTTGTCGTCGTTTCCACCGCCTCCTTGAGAACTTGTGTTCCGTCTACGACGAATCTAAATGCATCGCGAAGTCGACAAATTCAATCTCCTAAGACTGAACATATTCCGGTTTAATCGTGCTAATGGAAATACCGAATTTGTGCTCGTCGCGACTCGTCTTATTTAGAGTTGCGTCTCCTCAGAGTATCGCATCGCGAGCAAAAACTACCCTTACGCGACCGGAGCAACCGGCGGAAGCGCAGTGAAGTACTTTTGGTAACAGATTAAGGCCAATGAAATCCGCTTCGTTGATACCAATACAAAAACAGAACATACACGCTAGGAGAAACTTTAGGTTGGCGGTGAGTGAATACCGGACAAAGCGTCATTGAAGACATGTTGCTCAGAGCCCTTTGCCAATCAGGCTAAAATATGACAGCAAATAGGAATAAAGATCATTCGAATTCGCTTAGAGCAGCGCGAATAAAGCTCGGTAATTAAGAATTACGCAGTTGTCACGGATTTCTCTTAGCCCTCCCGCTCGTCGTAGACATCTGCTGAGAACATAGAGCTACCCAGCAGAGCCTCAAGAAGCGAAAAAGTGACGGTCATGCTTCAGATAATCTTCAAATATAAATATTATTTTCGTTTTCCTCATTTTATTGACATCCCGATTAGTCTTTTAGTCTTCGATACATATTACATAGCTGAACTTTGGTCAAACCCATTATTCAGTATCAACAGTTTCCCAGTCGCTGTAACGAAACATCGGTCACTGTAGCTGTAGGCTAAACTGTTTTCAGTAGCATTATCCCATGTAATTACCTGTCACACAACAACAAAAAATCACAAACAGTGCATATGTAATATTTTTAACTGTTAGAACTCATGATCTTTTTTTGAACAACTTCAATTTTCCCTCTTAACACTTGTTCCCCGCCCCTCGCCTCACACCGATTCTCACTCGCAGCACGTGTGACCCCTGTCCCCCCTCCGGCGCTTTCATGCGCTCCATCACATCACACGTCCCTCTGCGCCCGCGCCCCCCGTTGCCAGCCCTCGCCCGCCCCCGGCAAAGCGGCGCCCATCGGAGAGCGCGAGCAAGCGCAACCTCTCGACATTCCAGGGCAATTTTTGCCCGCGCTCTGATGGATTGCTAGAGCCCAAACAGCGACGGCTGCGCCTTTCCCGCCCCGCCCTGCCCCGCCTCGCCTTGTCCCGCCACGGCCGCTTCCGCCACGGCCTCCGCCGCCGCCGGCACTTGCTGTAATTGCCGGACGGTCGCCGCGCCGCGCCGCGCCCCAGCACTCTCGCACAAACCCGCATTTAATTACAACCTTCAAAGAAAACGTTATTGGCCGCTGGCGCTGCTGCTGTGGCTTCCTGAGGCCGAAACCAGGCCGCGGAATTCAGCATTCAACTGCAAATTCGTCTCTTCGCAATCACTCAAATATAAGAGGTTCTATTTCTGTCGCAAAGTAATGCGGAGCCCGGATCACACTTTCATTACTTAAAAGTCTTCTTGTAAGTGTATCGAATCCTTGCCATACATTTTTTCTCACCATTTTCACCGTCAGTATATTCACCTTATTTATTTCTTTGGCACCACAACTTTTCCACGAGAGTTAACAATTTTCTACACTACTGCAATAACTTTTGAAATGAGTTTTCATATGGACACTCGGACGATTCGAATGTAAGTTTAATAAAGGGTTAATACTCTACAAATATCACATAATTAACATTGATTACAAAAAAATTAATCTTAGTCCAAATTCATTGCATTACTTGAATAAATATTTTTATTTCAACACCGTATTCTTTAAAGAAAATGTACCAAAATATAAGTAGTGAAATACTGCACGACGTACACAGTCGCTTCATTTTGCGGGCAACAATTATTTGTTAATATCCTTTCTTACCTCCTTTGCCGAGCTTGTAATATGTCCGCCGAGTGCGAGGAAATCACCAGCAGCGCGAGAGGATATTGAAAAAGACGCCCACGTGTTGTTGTGCCATTGAAGTCGTAAGCACCATTCTTATTGGGCACCATTATCTTTAATGGGCCTACGAGCAAAGGCCGCGCTCGTAGCGCGCCGCTTATTGAGGCCCGCCGCGCTCATTCGCTCGCGGCCCCATTGTCGCCGACACTTTGTGCTCGAATCTCAATATCAAAAGCGCGCGCCGCGTCACCGGATCTCGTCGACCTCCTTTCAGGGGTTTTACGAGAACCGTTCCTCGTTTCCGCGGCGACCCGTCGCGTCGGCGGCGCCGGGAAGCCGCCGGATGAGCGCAACACGGCGGCCGGGCGCTTCCCCGCCTCGCGCCCCGCCCGTTCCGCCCCGTCCCCGCCATGCCCCGCCCCGCTTGGCCGCGCCCTGCGCCAGCCCCTCCCCTCCCCATTCCGTCTCCACTCCTCGCCGCGCCTGTGGCGTATGAGAGGGTTCACTGTATCGGGACGAGAAGGGTGATGGTTCGCTGGTAAGTAGAGACCCGACTTATTTCCGGACCACAAACATTTCGTATATCGAAAGAGATCCTCAGGGAATGAGATACCTGATCCTAACAAATGAAAATAGGATATACTAGAAAACAAAAACTTGGATATTATTGATCGTACTGGCTACACTCTAACGAGCATTGACGTTTTTTCAACGTGTCGGAACAAATTGGCAAGATCACGATTCAAAATCCAATAATCTCTCTCGTGCTACACAATTTACTCCAGAAACTTGAGTTTTAACTGATGAATGATTTCTAAAGAACGACTGATCACTTAAGCCGTACAGAATTGAGTTACAATGGTAATTGAATGGTTATAAATTAACTACAATTACAGAACAATTTTCAATGTTTTAAGTCAATATCTTTTCTACTAAAATTTTAATAGTATACGTATCAACATTTACAAATGCAAATAAATAATAAAGTTGAACTAAAAGAGCTAATGAAGGAATACAATAATAAACGTAAACAAAAATATATACAAAAATGTTATTTCTTGGAATGCAATATAGTTCAAACGTTTTATAAAAAAAACTATTCCACAAAAGAATATCATTTTAAAAGAAATTGAACGTCTTCTTGTTTAACCTTGAGTAACTTCCTGTCAAAACATTTCATAACTAAAATGAAATAACCCGCAAAATACAAAACGGAATTTCTCTTCTCACATTTTTGCAATTTCATTTTACTCCCCCTTTAGGTTTTATCTTGAGTAAAGTGGAAAAGCGCAGAAGAATCGTGACTTAGAGCGAGTTTCTATAAACCTTTCCAAACTTCTCAAAGAACGTGACGTACGTCAGGCGCGGAAAAAGGAAAGGCAGATTCAAATGCGTACACAGATGTAAGAACAAATCTACACACATGCCGATTAAAAAAATACAAATACAGTTAATATTTTCTAATGGTTTAATCTACCACACTGATTAACATTTAACATTAATTAATGGTTTGAGATTTCTTTTGTAACTTCATTTCTAAAAGCCTTGCGTGCTGGTTCCTTCAGTGCCTTTAGTGTGAAGTATGTCTTTGCATCAGATAAGAAAGAATATTAATGCAATGAAATAATTATATTTCTTGAAATTTATCACATTCCAGAAGAAATTATTGGAATATTTTTTCTGGATGTTTCTTTCTAAACAAAAACATATAAAGCAAATAAGTAAAATATCTGTTCGGGCCCACAGCAAAGCAGGAATACATACGTTTATTTTCACAATGCAAGGCAGAACAAGTTGTTCTGTAATCGGTAAGCGCGCGGCAATTGGCCGCGGGATGCGTGTCTGAGCACGCCACCGGAAGCTGCCGCCGGCAAGCATGCGCCCACGACATTCTCAGAAATCCTGCCCAGAAGCGCACCTGCGCGCCTCGCTATCTCTGCCCCTCTCGTCTGTTACACAGAAGCAACGGACAAAAACCGTCCAGAATCTTCCATGTCCAAATCAAACGGCAAATTGTAATTGGCCATCGCCATCCCCACCTCTGCCGCGCGAGAGAGCACATTCCTAACGTCTTCTTGCCGCAACCAAAATTCGGCAGTCCTCTGAAAGACACCGTGAGAGATGGTCACGTGTGTTCAGGGCTCCGCGCGGTAGCGTGTAAAATAATGAATAATCGTGCAACTTGAGCTGCATACGGCTCGCGCACATTTATTCATTCAATCGTGGCAGTAAGCATCTAAATTGTGTCTGTCGCTCATGCGTAAGTTTATGCCCGTAATTGTTGATTCAACTGTGTAACTCGCGGCTGCTTCTGGTCGGCACTAAAGTAATTACTGCAGCGTACAAGGTCCCTGCAATAACCGTACTTGGACAAGTGTGAATTGACGCGCCAAGTGAAATTCTTATATTTATGTGCTGTGTTCCTGTAAGTGACATTCAACAATCCGCTTATTAAATCTTGTTTGCGCTGCAACTTTACTTGTGTATGTATCCTGCAACTCCTGCGCCAATTCCACAAGTTGTCAAAGGCTTTCGGGACTACTGCACTACATCACCATTAATTATCCAGTCCACTTATGAAATAACGCATTATGCGTATAGTAGCTCCGAACAATATCAGTTGATAACGTAGTTTTAATATATAATTATGCAATTCATAAAGTTAATTTCTATCAAAAAATATTTACCAAGAATTATGCAGTCTGCATTGCAGTCAGGTAAGTATTATGTACAGTTCTATTAAAAAAATGCCCGTTTAAAAACTGGATATATTATCTAGTTGTATCACGTGTATTCAATGTGGGAAACATACACATTTTCCGATTTTTCTCTATTATATTTACATATAGTTTAATGGATATGGAACTTCCAGAATGTCATAAAATGGTCAAATCAATTTTTTGATATAAATTTTCGGCGAAAATGTTGGAGCCCTTTTTAAAAAGAACATTTATGAAAATGAGACATTTAGAAATAATGTCAACTCAAAAACGTTTGTTATTATGAGACAGTTCATTAGAAATAATATTGTGCATTTGTATCAACCAATGCATTCAATTACGAAATGCCCTCGTAATGTAAATATTGACGAGCGGAAAAGAACTTAAATATTTACAACACTTTTTCGAAAGTCAAACGCTTTAATCCAAATGGCACGTATATTTTGCCATATAGAGTAGTGTGATCTGTCGGTACAAATTATTTAAAGAAAAATAGTGTTTACGAATAGGATTTTGAGTAAAATATGTTTAGGAATGTTATGAAAATTGTCTAAGTTGCACAAATTACGAGAGCCGCGTACTCTCTGACTACTAATATTTTGAAAAAAAAAACTGTACATGACATCATTCAAAGATTTAAATTCATAGCTAGATTTTATAAAGAAATACATTTTTTCTTCTACGAAAATGAGTTGTAGGAGAGGATTTAAAATATTTTGTTGTTTTGCGACTATTTGAAATTCCATGGATTTAATGAAAATCCGACCAGTGATATTATAAGTATTTTTTTTTTTTTGCTTTATTCGTGCAAATAATTTACAGAAGAAATTTGGAGCTACTTGTGGAAAAAATTAAACTATCATTGTAACTTTACGTAAAGAACGCACAAAAATTAATACATCGGTCTGAACTTTGACGGAACGCGGCATCACCTTGATCGATCGGGTAAATGGAGAATAGGGCAAACTAAAAATGTTTCTCACAGCTGCCGCTAGAAGTTGACAAATTTAAATAATGTAAAAATGCACACAATACTAAGTTGAAAATACATACGAGCGCATATAAAACCCAAATCACATTTATATAGATTTGTACTGTTTTCGTCGCAAGAACAACCACCGTCTTTAAAACTCCACAAGACAATAGAGCAGTTGGACAAAGCCGCGATCAATGGCAAATTGGCTGACGAGCGCGTCACGGGCTGCAGTGCACTTGGGGCGGCGTAGACGGCGCTTTTCTGCACTGCGCCTCACAGGACGCTGTGCGCTGCAACACGGCGCCCCCGAGCGCAGCGGCGTCGCGCAGGCATCTCGCGAGCGCGCGAGCGCCCGCCGTCGCACGTCCCGGGGTTATGGCGGCCGCGTGCTTCATATCGCGATATTAACGCGTCCTACTAAACCACCCGCAGCCGCCGCCACCGCCACCGCGACCGCCTTCTGAGTCAGTCGCCTGGGGAGGGGGGGGAGGGGGGGAAGGGCTGCGCGGACGAGCTGTGCGAGCCGCACGTATCTTCTTTCAATTTGGCGACCCGGCGCGGCGCTAGGATCGCACATGTCTCGGCGCGAAAAAAGCAATGTGGGGGATTATGCCGCAACAGAGTGCACATTCGTGGCTCACATATTCGGTCATGGTTGATGTCGCCAGCTATTTCCTGGCTCTTTGGTCTTTCTCAAGCAGAGATTCAAAGGGTGACTTGGCAACTTGTTTAGGTATGCCACTATGAATGTCGAATTGTAAACAAAGAATTTCTTAATTAACATGCCAAAACAACATAAACGTAAAATGCATTTCTTCTTTTTATTTACGAAGAGGATGTGCCAATTCATTAAATAACACACAAGTACGACTGATTTGAAAACCTTGTAATGTGAGTAGATGGGAGGTTAGGAATCATTTAGATTGTGGTCATTACTCCGAGAGACTGATCATTATTAATAATTATGAACTATAATGGGATGGACTTCTTTGAACCTCAATTAAGTCACAATGAACAACGGTATTGAAGTCCCATGAAATTGGTATTGTTTGTGTATGTCAGATTACAAATTCACCTAGATGTGATCTCTGTGTACAAACACATACTTCATATTTCCTGACAGGAATATGTTTTCAAAAATTCTTATTTGGTAATGATGCAATAACATTCAAAGCTCTGGAAGGCGTCTCCATAAAATCCACGACAAGAAACGCGATATTATTCACAAGAAGTATTTGGTACACGAACTATATTCTATGTTGTTCATGTGAAGGAAGAGAAATATTTCTCTCAGTCACGCTACGACATTTAAACTATAAATAATTTATTCTTTCACTTCTCTGCCACTGCGCGAATATACGCATTCTTATCCTTGGGGTTTGCACAAAAATGCATCATTTAAATGATCTTAGTACACATTGTTCTCTATCAACGACATCCTTTGCCTTCCTGCAGCACAGAGCGCTCCGACCGTCTGTTCGCTTGAGGCTATTTCTGCCGCACGATGAAAAATTCATAATTCTATTGTCAATGTTTGACTTCTCAGACGGCTGTAAAGCTGCTTAGCCGGAGCCCATCCTTTTATAGCGGTAATCCCCTCTGCGGAGGCGAGAGGAGGGCATGGCGGAGCAGGGCCGAGGAGAGCAGGGCCCGCTCGCGCTGGCGCTACATTCAAACGATCACTTCTGGAGATTGGCTCGGGGGTCATTAGGGCGCCCCAGAAGGCGTCGGAGGGCATTACGCGGCGATCAGACGAACCGCAGGAGCAGGGTCGGATCAGGTTGGGGCAGGGTGAGCGATCTTGGAGCGAGAGGGCGAGGGCGTAAGTGTCGGCGGGGCCCGGGAGGGGGCGGGGGCGGGGGCGGGGAGCTAGCCACATGGAGGAGAACAAGGGAAGGAACCGTGCAATGTCGACCTCGCTCGCCGTGACACGCCCTCAATGAGAGCTTGCTACGCTTCCCCACTGCAAAATGAGCGCTTGACATCGTTGGTAGATATGAGAAATAAGTTAATGTTTTCTTGCTTTGAAAACGTCTCGTAACATAATTGCACTTTAGGTCTACTTCCAGTTTTTCTGGCATATTCATTAAGATTATATTCCACAGTAAATAATCACTACGTTTAAGTAATAAAACCACTTCATTCAAGCAATCACTGCATTAATTGTAAATAAAATTTCCTCTAAATTGAGTAATTGCAGTAAATAATGTATAAAAATGTTGACTATTTCTTCTTACAGCTCTAATTACTTTATTTCCAACACTCTTTGACCCTATAAGATAATATTCTTGCAAATAGTCTAGGAGAAGAATTCAGTATGCGATAGAAAATGAGGGTACATAAAAACTCTGAAGTTAAGTACTGCGTTATCCGCAATTTGCATTGCAAATCCCTCACCTTCTTTCCATCGTAAAACAGAAAACCCTGAAGTTCTGGGGCGCTACATGGACATCAACGAGCACAGAAAAACACAATGCATATTCAGAATACATAAGCGCATCCTATACGCTCCAGAAAGAAGGTTTTGATACGTGCGTAACGATCGTAACACAACCCCCAAAAGGAAATATTCATTTTGCATGGTAATTATATTGATGTCGTTGATAATTCAACATGATGTTATACGGAATATTTCGTGGTCGAATAGATATTGCTTAATACACTCTGACATTTTCATGAAAAAAACATTTTCCTTGGAATTCGTAATGAAAGTTACAGTATTAGCAAGTGGCTCGGACACCAATTAGGTAATTATATGGAATTTGATCTAAGAATATTCTGAAAGAAAATTTAAAAGGTTTTGTCTAAAATAGAAAACTAGGTGAACTGCTATGAATTATGAAAAAGGAATTTATTTTCTATTTTGAAGAATATATTAACACTAAACTCATTTCAAATCAGAAATAAACGTTTGTGGTTCAACAAATAATAATCTTAAAACTAACTTTAGATTAACAATAATGGTTACATTTAACACTGTGCAAAACAACTTCAAACTTCTATAGAATTAAATTTTTTTGTCGGTAATACCAATGAAACTTAAAAAAGTACGGATTTCTTACTAGCGGAACAATTCACGTTTTCCGAAACACCATTAAATACCTTACGCTCTCCCCAAAATCAGAAGACCGGTAGGCACATCCACTGCATATAGCCCTGAATTCGCTAACAAAAACATCTTCCTTGAGCGGAGAGGACAACGGAGGCGGGTTTTGCTGGGGCGCCGTCGCGGCGGCCGTGCGCGGAGGGCGCTCGCCGCAAGAACGCGCACGCGCACGCGCCGTGGGAGCGTGCTCGCGCGCGTGCGCACGGCTGCACCGCGGACGCCGCCAGACCTACCGCACCCCAATTGCGCCCGGGACAACAAATGTCTCCGAATTTAATTACACACTAAATTACAAGCACTTCGTGTAATTAGAAATACAGCCCATGTAACACGAGTACATCTCGGCGCCCGCTCGCCCGTGGGTGCGCGGGGTCCCTGGTGAGGGCCCCCCGGCCCCGGCCCAGGTCCCCTGTCCCCGTCCGAGCCCCGTCGCACGCCGCGCAGCTCGCCACTTGGATTCATAAAGCCTGCGCAGGAATGCCTTTTTGTGATAATGAATATCGCTCCGCGCAGTTGAGCACCCTCGGAGGGGCGGCGCCCTCCGCGCCGGAAACGACGGGGCTGGAAGCGGCCACCGTATTGGTGGCGGAAGTAGACTTTGTGAGGACAGAAGAGACGCCCGCCAATGCGTATGTTGAAACAGCGAAGGCATTCGCCATACGAAGGGGAAAATTTAATTCTGTGGACAAATAAATACTTGAATACGAACAGCAAAGGAGAGCCAGACATGTTGCCGACAAAACGCTTCATGAATTGTTTAATTAGAGACAGCAATTACGAATGTGGTCGATAAAACACATTACCACATTCACAAAAAAATAGTTCCCCTCCTTCCCCGTCCCCTCTCCCTCTCTTTTCTTTCTTTCTCCTTCGATCCTCTATCATTAATCCCCAAGCAAACACACATTCCATAACGCGTGCTTTGCGTTACTACCTGCGACCATCACTTCAGTAATGTAGAGCAATGAAAATGTGTTCCTGGGTAATAATAGTAGCCATAATGCTTAAGGAGGGAACGCCATCAGAGTCGTTGTAGAGAGAGGAGCGTCACGAGACTCAGAACAGAAGCATTTCGTGGGAGCTCCTCGTACCTTCCTTTAGGTTGCCGCCGGAGATGAGAGCGCACGGTGCTGATACAACGTGCAGGCGCGCGGTTTTTAATCAACGAAGAACAAACAGGCTGGGACGCGGGGAGAGAGGTAGCGGGCGAGACGCGTGGGGCGAACTGGGGTAAACGCAGCTAATCATCGGAGTTTGGAGACGCAGCGGCGCCAAAGGAATGATAACATGCCCGAGCAGGAGGGGGGGGGTCGGTTATTTTGCAGGAAGGAGCGGGACTCATAGAAAGGACGTCGGGACGGCAGCACCGGCGGGAGGGAAGAGAGGCCACAAAATGAACGAGAAGCTGAAGACCGTTGGCAGACAGGGAGGCTTCGTGAGGGGGTGAGGGCGGGCCTGGAGGGAGGCGCAACTAGGAGCAGCTCCACGCGTCTATGAGTGCGGCAAAGGCGATATGCGCGGGATCGGGGTAGGAGGGGAGTCGGGCAGCGTGCCTAGGCAGCAGCATAAAACCTGCCGATACCACAAGTCGCCGTTTGCAGCGCGACGGGAGAAGCGACGATGGCGGAGCAGCGCGAGGAAGGAGCGACGAAGAGGCCGCAACGTCGCCGGCGCCCGTGCCCTTGCCTCTAGCAGCAACGTCCCGGCTGATCGTAAAATTTTAACGCCGAACGTGCGAGCATAAACCCTGTCACTCCGCCCGAGAAATCCATCCTGGCGCACGACCCGGCGCGTCGGCTGGTCGGCGTCGGGGCGGACTTTGCGTGAGTCCTCTGACGCCGTATCATTGTCGTTCCTCTCGCATCTTTATTTTGACGGCTCTTAAATGTTCATAAAACATAACACAACGGCGATGAGAAGGAATACTGCAATGAAAATGTCGACTCCAATGGTAGTTGAAAGTATCACAATTGATTAATTATGCAGAATATCAAGAAAATGTTATACGTCAGCCGAGTTTCATTAACAAACAGAAATGGAATCCTTGCCTTTGTAAAGCGTCGACTTTCAATCATTTCCAGTTCTTTGATCTTCAGTAGCATCTTCATTTATTGTGCTACCCTACAGGCTTTGCGATTTTATCTTTCTTCTTTGGTTCGTTTACATTTGGATGGCATTTGAAATGCAAGTTATTATATACACATAAATAAATTAATATTGAAAGAATAAAGTATCATATTTAATCATTTTGTTTGAACTCAAAAACCTTTGAAGTTTGAAATTAATTTAGAAACATGCATCGAAGTTATCTCTATAATTATACGAATATCTGGGTATGTGAGCTTTTTATAGCTTTACAATGAGAGAGCAGTAATAATATTTACACAGTGCGATCCCCGTACGACACTCACTCCACACATATAACGGGTGCTACGATGGTCGAGCCGCTTGTCGCATATCATATGAAAACAACGCTGGATTTGTTATCGGTAATAACAGAGGGAAGGAAGAAGAAGCGGACGCGCGCCGCGCCTTAATTGAGGCGGTCACGAGGGTGATATATCCCCCAACCATACGATCCTGATACTGCTAGGCGAACGTTGAAATAATACAAAATCCCATGAATTTATAAGCGATGACGGGGTAAAAAATTCATTGCCCCTAAGGAAGTACAACTCATGTATATCAAATCACTTCCAAAGGTTTGCTTTCGTCTTTCATCAAAAACCAATGTCTGTGGAGATGCTATAAATTTCTGGAATTTTTGGCCAAAGATTCTATGGAATAGAATGTGACGTCACACGTAAAGTTTCATGCTTCTATATATTGGTTAAGTTACGAAACATGTGTATTGCATTTGTCTTTATTTTGTTGGCCACGTTTTCTAACATATTAATCAGCGCGATGTTGGTAGATTTAATGTACTATCTCGAAGGTGAGGACATTAAAAAAGTACGATTGTAATTCCATTTCGCCTACGGAGGGCTCATAATCGCCAGACCTGAGACCTGGCGCTAAATTTAAAATGCGAAATGGATTTTATGTGATAACAATTAAATATCAACATTTGTTTGAACCCCAAAACCTTTGATGTTTGAAATTAATTTTGAAACATGTATTGAGGTTATCTCTACAATTATTCAAATTTCTGCGAACGTGGTAATTTATATCTTTACAATGACAGAGCAGTAATAATATTTACACAGTGCTCCCCTCGTATGGCACTCACCCCATGCATACAACGCGCGCTACGATGGTCGCGCCGCTTGTCGCATATCATATGAAAACACCGCTGGATTTATTATCGATAATAACAGAGGGAAGGCAGAAGAAGCGGGCGGCGCCGCGCCGTAATTGAGGCGGTCGCGAGGGCGTTCCCAGGGGCACTCGCCCGCGCGCCCTGCCCCGCCCCCTCCGCGCACCAAAACCGCCCCAGCGGCCGGCCGACCGACGGCGGGTATCCACACAATGGAGAGCCGGGGCTTCTGCTATCGCGAGGCGCATCTGGAATTTTTCTGGGATTTATTCGTCGGCGCTCGAGGATAATTCAGGCCGCTTACGGGGCTTATCTATCTCGCGACGAGCAGCGTACGCGGCGCTCCGGGTCACGCGATGGCGCCGCGCGGGTGGGCACGGAGCGGGCTGCACGGGGGGCGGAGGCGGGGGCGGGGGCGCGGGATCGTGGGGGTGGAAGGGCGGCGGAGGCGCATGGGGGAGTGGGCGGGAGAACGGACGAGCACGCACGCGAAGCTGCCGCCACCACCGCCGCCTCAGCAAACGCAGAATGCAAGGGATGGATCGTTAGATATTGTCTCTCTTTCAATCTTTGACTACTTCCTTTCTTAGGCGGCCAAACACAAGGTAAAAAGAAATGCTACATACGAATAAGAGAAAAGTGGTTGGTCTGAGAAAAACAAATTTCGGAATCATCTTAGGTCGATGTGAGTGATTCTACTTAATTTAATATCGCGTGTGAATAATAAGTGGTAGTTAATAGGCACTACAAAACAAGTTAATTGCGACATATTGTGTGTTCAATCTACAGAAAAGTTTAAGAGAAAACGCAAACATTTGTATACAAAAAAATGCTGACAGCAGGTACTTGCAAGCCATCGAAAATGAGACAACACAGAGGACTCGATATAAGTAGAAAACAATAATTTTACTAGCTCCTAGAGGATTCAAATATTAAGGAGCCTTACAGAGAGGGAAATAATATAAATAGATCAAATATAATGAAATGAATTGTCAAGGGACTTACTGTCATAGACAGTAGGTGAAATAAATGAAAAAGAAACCTTCACAAAAATCAACGAATCTAATAGAGAAAATAGTGGTGGAAACGAGAAAACTGAAGAGCGCGAGAAGCCTTGGGAAGAAGAGAGGACTGGGGAACGGTGCGTTCTCGCGGCCCCCAGCGCGCCTCGTAAAACGAAACAATTTACGCGGCAGCAGCAATTGTACGGAATTCACTGCCGAGGCGGCGGCGGCGGCGGAGCTCGAGTGCGAACCATTACGCCCATTTGTTTAGCTAGCGCTGTGAAACGGAGAGCAAACAGTCTTCGCACAGAGGGTGCGACAACGGGGCGCGAGGACGGCGAGGAGAAGACGAGGGACGCGGAGGACGCAAGGATGAAAAGGAGGAGGCGGGGACGGCGGGCGAGAGGACGAAGGCGTCGCCGCCACCGCCGCCGCCCGCGCACTTGAAAACGCCGGCACCGAAGCTGTCAAAATATTTGGGCTCCACCCCGCCGGCTTCCCGCCGCCGCCCCGCCGCATCGCTCTGGTCGCGAGCCGGTCCCCGCCCATTTGGCTCTTCCGTTTCCCGCCCCCGCCGCGCCCCGCGCCGATACTCCCGAGAGTGGCGTTCGGAACGGGGACAAGGGGAAGGCAGTCGCCTCCGCGCTCCGGCGCCGCCACGAGTGTTAGCACACCCGCAGACAGCGCGGGCGAATTTCTTGTTCCAACAGATAAATAAGCAGGCGGAGGAAGAGGCGGGGCCTAGGGCCCGCCGTTGCTCACTCCCTCCCTTCTTCCTCCTCCTCCTCCTCCGCCGCCGCCGCCGCCACAGCCGCCAACGTTCGAGTCACGCCGGAAACGGCAGCTACAGCCTGGGTTGTAATACGCGTCCGGCATCAGAGATCCTCCGCAAAAAGTACAGCGTTCGGAGTTAATCATGGCGTCTGAATAGTTCATCGACGAGCTGTGCACACAGGGAATGCGAGAGGAGCCACGTCGCAGGCCATTTGTGAAACAGTGAGAGCTTTAGGATTTTTTCATTACTTTGGACAGGGAAGTCGACAAAAGAGATACGAGTTCAGAGCGCCCCTTTAGTAGTAATGACTTCCCCACTGGCGGACGCGGAATTTCGATAACTTCCTATCCGCGAAGCAGACTCTACTCATAACGACACGTGAAACGATAGGCCCTCTTCCACGTGCCGTGCGATGAAAACGCTTTAAAACAGCAAGGCGCCTTATTACGGACTAACTCGTCGGGCATCGCACTTCCTGGGATGAAGAAATTTATCGGTGCCTCCTCGCTATAGGCAGGACAGCTTATCTTCGTTACACGTTGCCGCCGCTGCAGCTTTGCAGCTTCATTTCCATATTCCCCGGCCGAGCGGCCGCATACATTATGCGCGTCGGCCTCGAGGAGGGCGCGTCCGTCGTTTCATCCGCGGTGGAGCGCCCCTCGCCGCTCGAATGCAGAGCGCCTCGGTGTTGCGCGCTCTGCTACAACGCACGCCGCCTTCCGTCGAGCCCCGTTCTCCCGACGCGACCCTATGCTCTTTACGTTTTGCTTCCCCTACCTGTTGGGCCTGTTACACTGTCCCTTTCGCTGCACCTTTTCCCTAATTACCTTAAGAATTTCTTCACTTACGTGGTGATGTTTTTTTTTTTTGGTCGTTAATTCGCACAACCTCATTTCTTCTTCAATTACAGTCTTTCACATTTCTTTCTCCCAAAATCTCATTTTTTCTCTTTTCTGACTTACCTTCCCCCTTTTTATTAGTCTGATTTAAAGCTCAAAGTATCGGAAATTAGAACTCTTCTTTTTGAGTTTTTTGTGCAATATGTGCATTTAAAAGATTTTTGTCTGACTGTGTTTCGTACATTCTCCAACACATACTTCCGCTCTGCTTTCTTGTATGCAATATTCTCTTTACTCAGGAATGCTTTCAGTATTTTCTAGCATCTTCACAAATTTTATAGAATAATAATATTGTTTGCTATAAGACCTATCGCATCTTACCGTACTTCAAATGAACCTCCAGCAATATTTTAATTTATAGTTGAAAACTATTTCTCCTTTCTTGCCTGTTAACATCTCTTCGCATCTCCCGCTCCCATTTTTTCCTGTGTTACTTTGCTATTTTTCCATTTCGGTTCACATCCCTTTCTGCGACTGTAGGTTTAAAAACCATCATGACCGACGATGGTCGGCGGGGGCTCATTCTGCAAATGAAGCGGGGAAAGAGAGCGAGAGAGGCACTTTCATTTAAATTAGCGCGCGTTTTCTTCGTCGTACACATAATATCACCTTCTTTTCCGCCTTCGCCCGTCTTATTATGGCATCTCATGCCTCCCAGCGGCGGTTAACTGCCATCCGCCGCACACGGTTTCCGTCTGATCTTGTTTCCCCTTCATACTGCACCTCCCATTGCTCACCATTTATTACTTTAGATCTTAAAATCCACCTTCCTGCAACTCTTCAACCACAACTCCCTTCCTCACATTTGTCATTCATGTTGCCACTCTTGCCACTCTCTTGCAGCAGTTACTGTCCATCCATCGCGCCACACTTCACTACCGGCCGAGACCACCGTTCTTACGGGCGCGCCCATCTGCTCTTCGCCAGTCGTATTCTCCAAGGACCTTCTATCCTACTCACGCCTGCGTACGAAGCCCTCCCGCCGACGTCTGCGAAATCTTTTGTGCTGCGCGGCGAGTATACTGCAACAATTTCGTCCACAGTAAACCCAGATCTCAGCGCGCAGCACTAAGGCACGATACTAAGCCCACGGCATCACTCGTTCTGATCGAGTGTAGGAACACGGAATGAAACGTAGTCGTATTTTCTTTGCTCTCTTATCCTCTACTATTACAGACGTGCGTCTTCAGCGATAAAAATAAATTCAGAATCCTTCACGCTACGTGGTTCTAGCCTCGTCTGTATCCTAAAGTTAAGCCAAGTTGTTTTACGTTATCAGAATTTACTGTACACATACAATGAGAAACATACGCAATGTAAGACAGAAAAAATAATTCAAATTCTCTTTGCAACAAGAGATCAATCCCAGGAAACAGAAAACACCCCACGGTACATATCCTTCTGCAGTAGGCAATCCAAATGTCGTACAAACGGCTCAATATAGGATATTTGTACCCAGAGAGCGAAAGTTTTATAATAGAAATCCAAGATCAGGTGATCCCCACAGAGAACTACTTAAAATATGTCATCGAAGATCCAGGAGTAATAAATGATGAATGTCGTATTCGAGATCACGAAACCATTCAGCATATTATCTCAGGCTGTAGTTGTCTTGCCTCCACTGACTATAAAATAAAGCACGATCAAGTGGGCCGCATCATCCATTCCAAACTAGTTAAGAAATACAGGCTATCTCAGAAAGTTGATAAACCATACTGTCAATATCATCCAGAAGCTGATGAACTTGAAAATGAAACACACAAGTTATACGGGGAGCGAAGCATTCTGACCGAGAGGACAATTCAGCACAACAGACCCGATGTTACTGGGACAAATCTGCCGAGAAAGTTTGGTTTACTGATTTTGCGTCGTCAATACCAGCAACATGATGACAACACACCAGGCTAAAATCGACTTCAATGAGAACTAGTATTTGTTGTAAAAAGAACAATGGCGAGTTTCAGAAGTGAAAACTATTCCAATTGTACCGTCAGCAACTGGTGTCATACCGAAACCTCTCAGCAGATCATTGGAAGACCTAGGCTTCAAGAAGAATAATATCATCGGCCTCCAAAAGTTGGTTATCATCAGTAAGTGCTCACTAGACAGAAAATTCATGGGGACATGTTGGGTTTCGAAACTTCACTTTTGAAATTGTATTATTATTTGTGGAAACTGTAATATTATGTTTGGTATATTTTTAATACATCAATGCTACCATGCTTTGATATTATATCTGTGTGAGTCCAAAAAATTTGAGAATAAACAAAATAACAATAATAATAATAATAATAATAATAATAATAATAGCCACCCCCGTGGCGTAGACGGTTGCGGCAGCTGTCGTCTGCGGTGAGTAGGCTGCAAGTGCGCAACCTGCACAGGCATGGATGTATTTGTAATTGTCCCTTTATCCTTCATTATCATCCTATCACCTCATATTTCATAACTGAAAGTTAACAACCTTGTTAAATCAATGAATACAGCCGAAAAAGCTGATCGTCACAATGAATAAAAATTCGTTAATCTCTCCGGAATAAATACGGCTGGACCACGGAGAATTATTTGTAGCGTGGTTCTAGGTGGCCAATAATAGAATTTAACAACAACAACAATAATAATAATAATAATAATAATAATAATAATAATAATAAAGCCGGATCCGTGGCCGAGATCGCTAAGACAGGAGTGTCGGGTTCGAGTCCCGCCTAGGACATGGGTGTATTTGTGTACGTCTGAATGTGTGTGTCGGCCTTTCACCCCCTCATTATCATCATCATTCCATCATCCATACCCCCAGGGCTAACAACACTAGGGGATAAAAATGGGATCTAGCAGAAGCTGATCCAACCTGAATTACACACGCCTATCTCTCCGGGCTTCGGAAGATGACGTGTAGCGTGGTCATAAATGGCCTAAATGCAAATAATAATAATAATAATAATAATAATAATAATAATAATAATAATAATAATAATAATAAGGACTGCGAGTTCAAGTCCCGCCTCCGGCATAGGTGTGTTTGTGTATGTATGTATGTGACGTCCTTTCATCCCTCATTACCATCATCATTTCATCTTCCATAATGGGCTCACAACCACGGGGGATAAAAATCATATCCAGCTAAATGCTGATCTCTTGATAAAATTACATGCACCGAGATAATGTTACGGAGCCCCGGTAAATGCAGGGTGCATGCACGCGCGGTCCAAGCCGGCCTATTCGTGGGCAAAAAAATAATGACATACTTATCAGGGCACAAAGCATCCAAATTTGGGACACAACAGACAAGGTAAAGGTTTTAATTTTACAGAGATTTGAATTAAAAACTTGAGCAACGATCGCAGTACAGCCCTCATTTTCTTCAAAATCAGTGCTATCCATCAACCTGAAAATATCGACAATTCTTGGGGTGATTTCAAACACGCAGATTTAGCTATCTTCAGAGTCTGGAAAATTACCCATATTACCTACCCCTCAACCTTTTAAACAAGTGAAAAAAACGTTTAACTACCTTTATATCTCAATTAAGATTTTTAAGTTAAGTCTCTCGCTCACCCTCAACCATCAGCTCCAACTCCCAAAAATTTAAACCACTAATATTTGTTCTTCGTTATAAGCCCAAGAAGACGGGAAATTTACAACAAGGATAACACAATCAGAAGATTTATTGTCGTGAGAATTGGCATGTATAATATTTACTAAAATAATAATAATAATAATAATAATAATAATAATAATCATCATTATTATTATTATTATTATAAGTGCACATTAATTAAATAATATTATTTTGTACAAAATAGATTGAAATTCATGAAAGAATTAAGAAAATCGTAGCCAATGTAAATCTATGTTCTTCATCAGCACATATTTCAATGTACTTGAAGTTGATATCTGTAGACTATTTAGTAAGTGATCTTGTGAACTATTCCCCTCAAAAGAAATAACAAAATTTTGCATAATGTTAGTTTGATGTGGTACTTTATAAATAGCACCATTTACATACTTTGAAGATTTAAAATATGATTTCCTTCATCATAAAATACAAGACATTAAAATAAATTTTAACGCTCTCCACCGTTCAATATAAACACACAGTATAGAAACATTCCCTGAAAATGGTCACGTATAATAGGAAACAGTTTGCGGTGATCATGTCTCGTTTTTGTCGGATACCCCGTAGGCAGCAGCATAGCGTCATTCTCTGCCTCTCCTGCATTCACCGTTGACGGCATGCACCGCGACGCACCGCTTTCGATTATTAACGACGCTGGCCGTGACGTGCGTTCGAAAACAACACGTGTTCCATAATTCACGCTCGATTATCAAATTTGACTTCCATATTTAATGAAACTAGTGAAACACCCGTTCAAATAAATGGCGGGAGGGGCGGGGTGGGCGGTGCACGGCGGACTAACGGCCCGCAATGCAGCGTCCGTTCCGATGGCAGCGGCGATACGCCGGGGAGCGAATGGCCGCGAACGCGCGCCAGAGATCACGCGCGCGCGTGCGCCAGCATGCGGAGGCCCGCGCGCGCCGCAGGGGCAGGGGAGTCGCGTTCGGACGCCGGTCGCGATGGGGCTCGTTCGTCACCCCGTTTAGCGGCACGCGCCCGAGCGCCTGATGATAGCGAGTACGTGCACGGCGTAGTGTTGAACGCGGTCAAGGCGGCGGCGGGCGTTGGGCGTTGGGCGTTGGGCGTTGTGCGGCGGGCGTTGTGCGGCGGGCGTTGTGCGGCGGGCGTTGTGCGGCGGGCGTTGTGCGGCGGGCGTTGTGCGGCGGGCGTTGTGCGGCGGGCGTTGTGCGGCGGGCGTTGTGCGGCGGACGTTGGGCGGCGGGCGTTGGGCGGCGGGCGTTGGGCGGCGGGCGTTGGGCGGCGGGCGTTGGGCGTTGGGCGGCGGGCGGCGGGCGTTGTGCGGCGGGCGTTGTGCGGCGGGCGTTGTGCGGCGGGCGTTGTGCGGCGGGCGTTGTGCGGCGGACGTTGGGCGGCGGGCGTTGGGCGGCGGGCGTTGGGCGGCGGGCGTTGGGCGGCGGGCGTTGGGCGGCGGGCGGCGGGCGTTGGGCGGCGGGCGTTGGGCGTTGGGCGGCGGGCGTTGTGCGGCGGGCGTTGTGCGGCGGGCGTTGTGCGGCGGGCGTTGGGCGGCGGGCGTTGGGCGGCGGGCGTTGGGCGGCGGGCGTTGGGCGGCGGGCGTTGGGCGGCGGGCGTTGGGCGGCGGGCGTTGGGCGGCGGGCGTTGGGCGGCGGGCGTTGGGCGGCGGGCGTTGGGCGGCGGGCGGCGGGCGTTGGGCGGCGGGCGTTGGGCGTTGGGCGGCGGGCGTTGTGCGGCGGGCGTTGTGCGGCGGGCGTTGGGCGGCGGGCGTTGGGCGGCGGGCGTTGGGCGGCGGGCGTTGGGCGGCGGGCGTTGGGCGGCGGGCGTTGGGCGGCGGGCGTTGGGCGGCGGGCGTTGGGCGGCAGCGCCAGGGCTCGGGCGCCGGCAGCGCCTTTTTATGAGGTTATCTAAAACGGTTTTGCGTCACAAATATACACTTTGCACGCGGAAAAAACACCAACTAATACCTTCAGATATAAATAGCGTTCTGCGTCGGAGATAAAAAGCTCCTACTCCACAAAGGTAATCTTAAAACGGCGTTCGCGGCAAAAGAGTAAAAGAACGAAATACACATTGCTGGGTTTTGATCTCCGGAACAATAGAATAAGAGGCATTTTAGTAACCCGTTTACTTTAAATAGCTAACATAATGGTTGCGGTAAGAAAATAAAGCAGCTACGTTGATGATAAATGGACATGCCTATGTTCTTTGTGATACTTCAAAGGAAAAAGAGGGATCGTTCAATGAGACCTAATTAAGATTCTTTACGAATTCCTTTTTTATTTTACTTTAAAGAGGAAATCATTTACTGGTGCACTTTAATTGCTTGGAAACATGAGTTAACAAACAACAGATTAGGATATAATAGAAAAAAAAGAGTATTAATAACATAAAAGGGGGTCAATGAAGAAGAAAATAAAAGTATGCAAGAATACCCCCCCACACACACACACACTGAATGCATTGCAACACTAATGTCCATTATACATATATCTAAGGAAACTTGTCAATGAAAATAATAACAAAAATGTGAATAACATGCTTGAATTCAATCCAACATACAAACGAGATAAAGGCAGTTCGTATACACTTAGCTTACGATGTTGCCTATGTAAAGCCAATACATTCAATTATGCCAATTATTTCTAATCATTACAAGCTCGTTCAAATTGGGATGAAGAAAGAAACTGTGCAATACGAATTATTTTGAAAGCTTCATTTTGACTGCTAAACCGAACACTATCCACCAAGTTCAACGATTTACAAAACAATGAGTAATTTTTGAATGTTCAAAGGAAGCATCAGTTCGTATAAATGTTAAATCAAATCTCCCTACAATTCGCATTAACTAATTGTTTAATACAATATATAAGGGAATCGAAATCGTTATCATTTTAAAAAAAATTAAACTTTAACAGTTATAAAGTAGAAAGGGCTGTAAGTAATTCCATGATGACATTTTCACGAAATTATTTGAAACTGAATGTCGGTTATAAATGTGGCGTTTAAAAATAAAAGAGTACTTCTCTTCACAGATATACTACATTATCTTCTATTTTCCAATATCAAGATGCCAGAGAAAGAAAATGCTCCGATCAACTCCTCAGCAAGTTGGCCACCCACAAAGTAACAGCTTCAGCACTGTAATAATTACTTCTAAATCAATCTTATTATTGCTTAATAAATACATTCGTCAGTTTATTTCCCATTTCCGAGAAACCACCACCACGTTCTTCAACCACAAGAGTCCTACCACGAGCCGAGTACAGGCGGCGGCCACTTGGGGTGGGCGACGCGGCGCAGCGGCCGCCGATGCATTCGCGCTCCGGGGCCGCTGCCTTCGCCTTCGCAGCCTAATGAAAGGGCGCGTCCAAGCGCACGCTGATTGGAGCACACAGCTCTTCATTAGCAAGGAGCGCCGGCGCCGGCGCCCGCTCTCGCCCTCGTCCTCGGACAGCGCGTCCTCGCAGAGGTCGCGTGGGCTGACGTCCTCATCTGCACCGGCGGCGACGTGCCATCACAACGTTGCCGCCACGCCCAGGGTGGGCACAATTTGATTTACGGGTAGCTACCTGCTTCTGAAGTGGATGCATGGTGCCAACCCAGCGGATGCAGAAAGCCAATGTAAGAAGTACATGGAAACAAAGATCATGCAAGACTAGTATCAAAGAAGAGTGTGGAAGCATTTTTATAATTCTTGGAATTTAATGGGAGAACATTTACATCAATACGCAAGAATACAGTTCAAAATCAAATATTTATAATACACATCCGGTTTTAATTATGTATTTTAAACTAACAGTGGCGTAGGGTACTGGGGACGTTAGGGACGGCCAGCCCCGGGTGGCATTTTTAAAGGGCGGCAAACATTCATAATAAATATTATTATTATTATTATTCCATTACATCACGACTAAAGATCTTATGAGTCGGCTGAATATAAAATCTACTCCAGGTTGCAACCAGCTACCTAAGGAGCAGATTCGGTGACTATCAGTGCCTCTACAATACTTTACGCAAAATGTGGGCTGTTCCAAATAAAGCAATTTCTTGCACTTCCCAGTCTTTTGAATTACCTGGGAGTTTAGACAAGTTCTTACTCAAATTTTGCGGAACAAATCCCAGAGCTCCGATAACTATCGGGACGACCTGTGCTTTTACGCCCCACATTCGGCTGATCTCGATTTCCAAACTCTTGTATTTAAGACGTTTCTCTGCCTCCTTGGTAACGACGTTTTGATCGCAAGGTACAGCAACATCGATAAGTAAACACGATTTTTTGGCCAAATCCCGGATAACTATATCCGGTTTGTTTGCCGCTATCGTGCGATCAGTTTGAATTTGTTGGTCGTACAATATCGTACACAATCCAACAGACGTCACCGGTTTCGGTGAGTGTTCGTACCACTTGGGGCATGTGTTTGGAACTTCGAGGGCGGTACAGATCTGCCAGTGGAGGTAGCTACACACCCTGTCATGTCTTTTAAGGTATTCGGTCTTTGCTAGGATTGGACAAGCTGAGACAATATGATCAATGGTTTCTACTTGCTCCAGGCAAATGCGGCATTTGTCATCTTGGGAAATTTTGAGAACCGCTTTATCATAATGTCGTGTTCTCAAGGCCTGATCTTGGGCAGCTATTACAAGTGCTTCCGATTCTGGCTTCATCCTTCCCCTTTAAGCCACATAAATGATTGATCTTTATTGATCTGCACCTTGTCCATTCTTTTTAGGTATTGACCGTGGAGTGGTTTGTCTCTCCACGATTCTTTAACATTTTTTGTGTCTCACACTTCATGTTTAGCAGCATCAGAAGTTCAGTGTCTGTGTTATTCGACGTGTCTTGCCTAGTTTTCTTCGCAATGTTTCTTGCTACACTAACAATGCCTCTGTTTCCCATTCTTCGGTCAGATTTCATGACCTGCCTCATTAGAGGGTCGTCTTGATGGCTGACTACATACTTACCCAACCCGACTACTGCGTTGTGCCAGGAGGCCTCAATTTGTCTGAGGCCTCTTCCTCCTTCCTTACGTGCCACATAAAGTCTATGTATATCAGCTCGAGGGTGGGAAACATGATGCATTGTCAGCAGTTTTCTGGTTTTTCGATCCATGGTGCGAATTTCTTGCTCAGTCCAGTCCACTAGTCCAAAACTGTATTCGGCTACAGGTACCGCCAAACTACCTATTGCAGATATTTTATTCCTGGAATTCAGAGCGGACTGCAGGACCAGTCTCACTCTTCTATAATACTCCCTACGAATTCTCTCTTTCATTCTGTCATTCGAGATGGTTTCACATTCTTCAATGCCCAGATATTTGTAAGTTTTACCTGGCTCAAGATCTTGAATCACAGTGTGCGTATCAATTTCAATGTTCTCAGACGTTGTGAGTTTCCCTCTTTTTAAATTGATTTTTGCACACTTGTCAAGACCAAACTTCATGCAGATGTCATTGCTAAAGTCATTCACGACAGACAGCATTTGGGAGAGAATCGCTTCATTCTTGGCAAACACTTTCAGATCATCCATGTAAACAAATGTGATACTGGCCTTTCATCACCATGGAGCTTAAAACCAAAGTCAGCTTGCGACAACTGTCTCGATAGTGGGATCAAACTAATGCAAAACAGCAGAGGGGATAGTGAATCTCCTTGAAAAATACCCCTGTTAATCTGAATACTTCTGGTTTCTACTGCTTCCTTTCCGCTGTGGATTAGTAACCTGGTACTCCACGACTTCATACTAGCCTTGCAAAACTCAACAAGTCTAGGATGAAATCGATAGATCTCCAGGGTCTTCAAAATCCAATCGTGTGGTACACTATCAAAGGCCTTTTGGTAGTCAATCCAAGCCATGCTCAAATTACGTTTGCGTTTCTTTACATCATTCAAGATGACTTTATTCAGTAGCAAGATTTCCTTACACCCATAAGAGCCTTTACGACATCCTTTTTGTTCAGCTGGCATTAGATGATTCTTATCCAGATGTCTATACATTTTGTCAGCTATAGCTGAAGTTATAACTTTGTACAGTACTGGCAGACAAGTAATTGGCCTGTAGTTCTTCGCCAAAGAGCTGTCTCCCGCTTTGGGTAGCAAATACGTGATGCCGCGTGTGAGCCATTCCGGGATTTCCTTTGGGTTTTCAAAAATTTTATTAACAGCCTTTGCTAGATGAGAATGTATTGCTGTTAATTTCTTAATCCAATAAATCTGGATCTTATCAATCCCGGGGACTTCCAGTTTCCCATGTTCTTAATTGCTTGGAAGAGGTCCTCTTCCGAGAATTGGTGAACATCTTCCACTGTTTCTACAAGTTCATCGGCAGCATCAACTTCAGATTGAAGCCAAGATGCGTCTTTGTTGTAGGATCTGCTCTCTTCCCAGATTCCTGCCCAAAATGCTTCGACGTCATCTTTTGAAGGAGTAACAGCTTTGCCATTCGGTTTTTTGAGTCAGATTGCGATAGAATCTCTTCGCGTCTGTTTCAAACAACCGGTTCTGTACACGGAAATCTATTCTACGTTTGTACCTTCTTATTCGTTGAGCCCATGCTTGAATTTTCTCTTTTAGCTTCTCAACTACCATTAGCCTGCTGGTGTCATTTTCAATTTGGTATTTTTGTTCAACATTGAATATTTTTCGTTGAACTTTAGAGGTGTGCGTTGATTTAGAAGATGCCTCAGCTAAGAATGATATTTCACGCCGGGTGTCGGCTATCCGTTTCATAATTCTGTTCATCCATGGGGGTACAGAGCTGTTTACTCTGTTTTGCTGTCGGCCGTCGGTGTTCTTGGCTGGCCCCAAAATTATCTGAGATACTAGATATCCAGTTGCATATATGATGTGATTGATTTCAGTAATATCTAGATCTCTGCCTGGGGTCTCCACCACCTCATTTAAGACAGAATTCACTGTTTCTATCACTCTTTTAGCTTTGGCATTTTCGTATATTCTCCTCAACGGTTCGCGAGATTCAAACGGAAGTTGACTAACTCTTTCTATCTCGCGCCGAAGGAGATTTCGCATCATGTCCTTATCGTGTAATTCATTGCCAGATGAGTTTTCACCACTGACGTGTGTTTCACTGGAAAGCGATGAACCTTCCACGGGATCATCATTTTCAAGTTCTACATGTTCGTCATGTGGATTGTTCGAGCGAAGTACATATTCCGCATTTCTCTCAATGTCAGCAAGTTGATCTGCTGTGAATTTTCCACTGCTGAGTATGTATCGTCGTTGACTGGCAAGCTTCTTTGAGTCTAGGGTAGGTCTCATATCTGGGTTCCGCTCTCTCCATACCTTGAAAACTTCTATTTCAGAGCCCCCATTTTTCGCTTTTGCGTAGTAAAAGCACCACATCACCTCCTTTAATCATCCCGGGTCCATCTCTGACGATGGCTTCGAGCTACTGCCGGCTCTGGGTCCCTGGGACTAGCATCCGTGGGATGGCCAGACGTCGACAAGGTGACATTAGCTCGGTTTCTGAGCAGGTATGGGACATTGGTAGAACAAGGCACGTTAAGATTCATTACATTGCTTGTTCTATCCATTTTGCTCATTGGTTTTGAATTGAAGATCGCAGGACGCAAGTTCGAGTTCACAGATCACACTTAACCCTCGGGTTGTTTCCTGCCATCCGTTACTGCGACCCACAGTGGCCTCGGGGCATCCCCCCGCAGGGCCCAGCAAGGGGTCCCTCCGATCGCCAGTCGGCATTACTAAACCCTACGGGATTTTCACTGACTGCTGAAGGCAGCCTCCTTCGCTGGCCTAATGCAAGGTTCGGGCCCTCCACTCTAATCAGTGGCCTGGTGTGCCAAACCAGTTTCTCTCCTGTACCCTCTATGGGCCGACAACAGGAAGTCCAAAGGTTCATGACCCTTCCCTCTCTACTTACTTCCCACTCTCCTCAAATGGAGTACTTCTTCGTCTGACCCCTCACCTTCAACCCATTCAGCAAGGGAGGCCCCACCGGTAGCTAGGCTACCACTGACATAGCTTTAAGGCTCATGGGGGTACTCAAGCTCCACCACCAACTGCAAGGTCGTGTACTCCCTAGGTGGAGTTATTATTATTATTATTATTATTATTATTATTATTATTATTATTATTATTATTATTATATGATCTTGTAAACATTAGCCATAAACCATTTCATTACATATTTTTGTCTACAATTCGGTCCAATTGAAGTGAGCACTGAATCTTTCATTAGTTATTCTGTGACGACTTCTTTAAATGGATAATGACAATTGCTCATTGCTGCAACTGGCTACACCGTCTGTACAGACTTGCAGGGATTCTCCGTATTTTATTTTGTGCTTGAATTGTTTATGACTAATATTAAGCAACAATGACTTCTATCATATAAAGAATAGCGTTCAATGTTGTAAAATAACACCTGCAAATTCGATTACAGTACGGATACGTTCATTCGGGGGAAGTCCGATAGTGACGGTTTGACAATTCAAAGAAAGCATTCATTGAAGGATCGTCAGTGGTCCAATTCACATTAATTTAATCGTGTTCTATATGTATGTGCTTTCCAAACTTTGATTTTAGAGTTCATAAGAAGGTGTAGTGATTGTTAAATTATTGAACTTTGTTGAAAATTGTATAGTTCGTGACGTATACATTCGACTAGCGTTTGGTTTATAAAATGTTAGGTAGTTGTTACATTGTTCAAGCCTGTGTAAGCTAGTCTTTTAAACTTTATAATACTTAAATAAGGAGGAGGCGAAATTGTCCTCCGCCTCGAGCGTCTTGTCACTTTTCCCCATAATCCACGGCGTATTCTACGAACTAGAAACGTAATACAGTCGCTTCCAGTTAGAAAATCTCTTGAGGACCAACATTTTTGGTTGACTATGTCAGAGACTCACTTTATGTGATAATCTCAAATCTTTATGTGATAATCTATAATACAGATTCTGAAGTTTGATTGGGTTTATTATTTTAAAGATAAATAAAATATCTAATACTTGGAAATTCAAACTTTCGATATCTTCGAACTTAACACATTATTTCAGATCGTTTCCTCACTCTGAATATCGTAGTGCAATCTAAACAATCATTGCCTCTTGCTCTTTTGGAGTACATTCTTCATTTTTATGTCCCATTTGTTATCGCCTTAGTTGTATTCTATTCGGAAAAGCCTTTTCATCGCCTTCATGATGTTCCAGAAATAGACTAGAACCAATTGAAGTAATTTTCAACTCGTGGTTCGCGGCCATGAAGTCTTCAGGCTGGACAGAACAGTCACTGATAAGTTGGAGCAATTCCCTCATTGGGACGGTTCCTTGAATCCTTTTGATTTCCAATGACAATTACAACAATAACTCGCAAAACTCTCTACCCGCAAACCCTTAGTGTTTTACGAACCTACGATATTCAGGCCAAATGTGTTTCTTGGAAGTTGTATTTAGTATTTTCACTACAACCAAGACTTCTGTGCATATTAGCTATGAAGTGGTTACAGCCCAATGACTTAAGTTCACTACAGCCGAAACTTTACTGCCGAAAGTGAACTACAAACGAATGCTTACTACAACCGAATGTTTACTACAACTGAAAGTTCAACATATCCGTCTTCACTGTCCCAGAGTTGTAGTTGCTAAATACCATGACAAAAAATAAACACCAAGAAAAATGTACCAACAATAATCCGTGTTAATCAATAAAAAAATAGAAATCTTATTCAAACATTCTCCCTTCCGAGTGAAATCCATTTTTACATTACAAATTCATCTTTTAAACTGTACAGATTTTCAGAATAAAATGTACATTTCACCACACTGAAGAATATTTATGTTATGTTATTGTTAGTGAAGTTTATTCTCAGTTGTCAACTCACCATTTCTCGTCGATAACATTGGCATATCAATCTCATCTCTCGCTCGCCATTCCAGCAGGAACGTACATGTATTTTTCCAACTGACTATTTTTATGTCATTGAAATGCTCTGCCCGTTAACGCATAACTGTCTCTCCATAACGTTTTCCAAAGTGCACATTTTCATTGTGTTTTTGTCAGTTAATTTTCACCAAATAACTTTCATTTTCAATTTCATATCAATTTTCTCAACTTTCGTTCCGTCATTCGCTGATTCTCCGGAATCCTTCCCAGCTTTGTTACATCACATCCACATTTACAGCCCATGAGTATTTGGCAACTACATCAAATGTTATTTGCTTTGCCCTCCCGTCCTCGTATTAGAAATTCGTTATATTTATTAATGAAGATATTTAGCTTATATATTGGTTATAATGTTAGTTATTCGACTTCTAATTAATAAAACATCTCATTGGGTACAGAATGTTGCTCAAACACCCCAACATCTCTCCTTCGCAGGTCCCAATTCGATGCCTGCACCCAGTGCATTGCGAGACAGCGACCTAGACCACTAGGACACCACTGGGTCGCTCCTCTAGACAGGGACCTCTCCGCTACCTCCAGCGAGCGCCCTACGCGGCGCCCGGCGGCCGAGCACCCGAGGCCCTCTAATTGGCCCTTGGCGCAGCGCAACAATTACGCCAGCTTTCGCGGGAAGGTGCGCGCCCTAATTCCAGACGTTACATTCTTCTGGAGAGAATAAAATCCCACGCGGAGAGGCAACTTGAAAAGAGCCTGGAACAAGCGCTGCCCCCGGCGTCGCGACGGAGACCCGCCCCTCGGCGTGTGTCAGTCGGCGCGGGTGGACGCGGGAAGGCTTGCGCGCCAGCGACAAGCGGAGGCTGAGCAGCCCCGGGCGCAGGGCCGAGTGGCAGCGAGTTGAAGTGGAAGACAGCCTTTGCGCGAGCAAACTTCACAACACAATACTGTATTCTGTACTGCGGTCTGACATTTCATTTTTGAATGGGCAACGCGTGGGCAAGATACTACGATTCTCTGGTTTTTAAGTCTAATTTGATAATATCAAATGCTGCAGAATTACTTCGCCTAAATCAATATCCAATGACAGTGATTTCAAATCGCTCCAGTTCTTAGCAATATTGAAAAATAAATGGTTTAAGAGACGATGAGTTGTTCTTCTACTTGTGACAAATTGAGTAAAGCTTTGATGTGCATATCTAATATTTTCGCCTTATTTGAATATTTTTTAATTAACAACTCCCACACACTCTCAAAATTATCTCCTGACACATTTAAGGTGCTCATTAAAGGTTCTCCTGAGGCATGTCTTATTAAAATTATCTCCTGCTGTAAGGTTCGCCTTTCAAGTGCGATAGCAGTTGCATATATTTTTCAATATTGCTAAGAACTGGAGCGGTTTGAAATCAGAGCCATTGGATATTGACTTAGAAGTAAATCTGCAGCATTTAATATTATCAAAATTAGACCTAAAAACCAGAGAATCGTGGTATTTGCCCAACGCGTATGTTTGTAATCAAGCTGTTCATATTTCATCGCCGATTCACATCTTCGTTCTGATAAATCTACAGGTACTTTTCAGGGATCACGAAGAAAAAAAATCATCTTTGAAACCTTTACCAAATGAATAAACCAGTGGATTTTTTATCACTATACGCCACTGAAACGCTGTACGTACTATTTCTGTATAACTAATACGTAATACTCATAACAGTGTAACGTAGCCATTGAATACATTTAGTTATTTGACTTTTGGGTTAATAGGGATTTTAAATTACAAAAATATAGATAAATAAATCTGAAGTATTTGTCTGTGATTTTCAAATTTTCAACTATTAAATACTTTTTCAAACTTGCTTATTTAAGTACTAAAACTAATCTCACTCAAATGAATGTCTGTTTGTGCAAACCAATTTAAATCAATGTCTACTGAATCTACCAACATGAAATTTATATACATTATAGGTACTATCAATGGGACCAACTTGGTCTTTGTTTTAGCGTATCACAAACGGTTCCGATGATACATTTATGTTGATCCCCTCATCCTCTCTTGCTCTGCCCCGTGTAATAACAACAGTAATAGTATTTTAATGATATTAACAATATTAACAACAGTAATAATACCAACAATAGTAACAACAATAATTAGAGCACTAATAATAATATTTATTTAACGCCACAAACAGTTACAAACTGTGGGGCGACCTTCTATGGAGACAAGAGTATTCTGTGCACGTTTTCATAAATTCTGGGATATCAATCCTAACCTACATTCAAGTTGAATTTTGAAAACATACGGAAACGAGCGTTTATTGCAAGAATTGATAAGAAAATATTCTCTTCCTTGTAATAAAAATCTATACACCATGTCAAATCAGCAATTGATTATGACTCTTACCAAGCCTTTCGTGAAGGAATCGATTTACTGTCGCGGGGACATGGAGAACAATAATCTGAATCATCACATTGCGCATTGAATTCTTGTAAAACGTGTACAGTTAGTGAATTTACAGTTAATGCAGTTAAATTACAAAATAATATTAATGAAAATAATAATAATAATAATAATAATAATGTACGGAGCCAAGTAGCGCTGACGTTGCTATATGCGTAGCGCTGACGTTGCAATCGGGAGGCCCGGATTCAATCCTCGAGTCGGCCATTCTGACCAGGATTTTCGAGGATTCCCTCGATCATACAGGCGAATGCTCTGTTGGTTCAAAAAGGTCACGATCACCTCTCATCATCATCCTATCACCTCATAATTGAAGGTTTAATAACCTTGTCTTACGAAGGGATACAGCCGAAAAGATCATCCTCTTTATTAAATATAATAATAATAATAATAATAATAATAATAATAATAATAATAATGACGTTAATGACGATGATGATATACTCAAAGAATACTACGATAAAGGCAGGAGATCCAGTCCAGGCTGAAAGACGCATCGAGTGTCCAAGAGGGCTCTAACATGAATGACGGACGGACACACGCAAGTTACACAGATTATATTATGTAAGATTATGGTGTTATCTCGCTTTCTAAGAATTCATTTCGTAGAGAATTCGTAAATAATTCTGCTTTTCCAATGACTTCTTTTGGTAAAACGTAAATATATTAGGGCCACTTTATGTCATCTTTTAAAATCCAGAGCCTGGAGTATCCTGAGTGCTGTAATTCTCAAATCAAAATGCAACAGCTCTGTGATTCCCCATTGCATGGCACCAATGTACAATGGCCCACAATGTATCTATTGAAGCTGTTGCTCGGCGTTAACAAGATTTAAGAAAGAATAGTCGACCATTCGGTTAGATTATGTTTTTATTTTCGATCGATTTTAGAAATATATTACTACCTGTTATTAATAGCTCCCAGATTAAGTTTCAACATCCATAAATATATCAGTAGTACGGAGGCACATCCAATAGTTACATCTAAAAGTCAACACGAGAGTCACTGCGGGAAGTGCAGTATTCCTAATTTTTTTGATGTGAGAGAGGGAAAAGTTGAACATAATGGTAATTGGTTGATTATTTTACCGACAACTCTTCGCGAAGTTGTTGAACAAAACGTTTTAATCAGAAATGCATCTGAAAATCTTAATACAAAAGAATATTCTTAGTTGTGCAAGAAGTCAATTTTAGTATCGAACATTTGATTCAGTATTACATCAAATAAATGATATTAAAGCGAAAATCCTTCAAAAAATCCCAAAGACGTAACAACATGTACAAGTAGCAATAAGTGGTGATTACGTTTTGACACAATGTTTAACCACGACAAGGTAAACCACTATCCAGAAAAACTTTTAAACATTAGTGCAGTGGGCCTCATGTAAAATACAGTCAAAAATCGGTGTATCTTTAACGTTACTAAGAAATAAAAACATATCAAAACATTGTAATACAATCCGTTTGAGAGACACTGCATTACAACGAAATATATTAAGTGAAATATTCTTACCCGTTGCGCAAAGTGAGAAAAAAGTTTCATACAAGGAATTGCAATAATAGCCATAAACTACTAGTTTCAGTTTAAGAGACTTCACCTTACAGATACAATTTTCAACGACAATAAAGCATAAGGGAAGCCTTTTTTAAAATAAGACGTTGATTTATGTATAAGTTGTTTTAACAATAGCCTGAGGATATGCGAGTACGTAACATGCTCTCGACAGTGATTCAACAAATGAGTGGTCCTTGCTCCTGAAAGTAAAGCCAAACACAAAGGGTGTAAAGGAGCTTTACTGTAGATTTCATTGTAATATTAATGTAAAGAATTGTCAAAAAATTCACACTTTATTTCTACTTTTTAAATTAACCTCTCGAGAATATTCAGGATACACGCAAACGACGTTCCAAGTATGGTGAGTTCCAACATAAATTTAAATAATTGTTTTTTAAAACATCCCAGAATAATCGTAATAAAGACAAAGTTAAATAAAATGCAATGCAAACTTACCGTCAATTTACGAAAAAGCGATGGTAAATCATTAACTCAAGAGAGAGAATTCACAATCAGCTGTTTACCTGCAAAAAGAAGCAAAGTATTAACATTCCAAATAGTAATAATTATTACAAAAAAAAATTATGAATGTACTATTATGTTCGTTAAATAATATTATGTACATATATCTACAGAAATTTGCAAGTGCGTAGTATGTATACACATGTCAATCAATACACAAGAATTATTTGTTGCCAGTAATTTTAATCTCGATCATTCATGTTGCATATTAGAGTGCATTTCGATTATTGGTAATTTTGCCACATCATATTTAACTTCTGTTTCCGCCGTGGTCCTTCCATTTCTCGCCACGAATACCTCGTCGACACTATCTTTGACCAAATATCTGAAGCTCAGTTTAACGTGTTGATTTCGATCAATCGTTCGACCAAAGTCACTTGCTAAATGAAAAAAAGAAACATTAATAAAGAGAATGACCGATCGACTAAAACCCATCGTGCATATTCACGCGAATGCAATAGCTTTCATCACATCCAGTTGACGTTACCGTTTCAATTACATAAGCACTTCCAGTTAAATGAGCTCGCGCATTTTTATTGTCAGAACTGTTGCGCGAGAGGCCACATCCCGGCGTGTGCCATGTTACGTTGATTGCTTCCTGCCCTATCTGCCAGCCCCGTTTACACGACTACGGATCGATGCCGTGATTACTTCACCTAATTGCAGGTAGGTCTGGATCGGCCAAAGGACAAAGGACTGACTGTACACAAACTCACGTTAATTACGTTGTCCTTATCGCGAGCGTTAATCTAAGCCGCGAAATATCAAGATAGCTTCGTGCCGGTGTTCGCTGATGGAGGTAGAGTTGAGTTATTCTTGAACCCGAAATTATTACAGAACAAACGAAGAGCAGATGTGCGATTAGTTGGCACTGGTGCTAGCGCTACTTGTTCAATGGAGACAATCATTTCTATACATGTTGTGTTATGAGTTTGTGTATGAGAATATTCCACAACAACAGAGACATTATGTTACCTTTAAGAATATTCGCCACGATTAATTCTGAAGCGACATTGTAGACGTAAGATTCAGCGGCTCGAGTCCATGACTTCTTGGCTGACCGTCTGACGCCACCTCGTTGGCTAAGAAGCCTCCAGACAGGGCCAGACAGTTTTGGGCGCACATTATTGTTTAGCAATTTCCCGTACATGTCATAATATATCAATTGTGCAACAGATCTGGAGGATTATCACATTTAATATTTCTACGAATATATCAAATAACAAGGTAATCAATACAGAAACTGTGCCTCCAAAAGAGAATTTAATAAGACTTTTCAAAAATAGATTTTACCATCATTCATTTAAAAAAAAAACTTCGACGGTTCTCTCACAAAACAAGAATATTGCTTGAATAGCGTTTGTTCCAATAATTTTTTCAGAGATTTCCAGGATATAAGGTCCACTGACGACGAAAGGACACCGTTTCTTTACAGCACGAGCAGCGATGATTTAGCGGTCATGATGGTCTGCGCTGCATTGATCATACACGCCGTCCACACGACCATCCGAAGGCACAGCCGGTGGCTCATACGCTGGCATAGAGCGATGGGCGGAGAGCGCAGAGGCCGGCGCGGCGGCGCGTAGGAACTCGCGGGAGTCGCCACCTAATCCCAGAACCGCGCGCCGGCGCTCCGCCCCCGCATCAATTTCGGTGTTTGCGATCCGCGGACAATGCAGCGCCGTGGCCGAGGCCAGCACAACGCCACCGCGGGGGGTCGTTCTCTCCCTTGCCCCGCACTGCCCCGCCCTGCCCTGCCCTTCCCAGACCGCACGCGCGCTGCATTCAGCGCGTTACAATACAACCTCTCCGCTCTCCGCACAGCTCCGCTCCGCTCCGCTCCGCTCCACGCCTCACCTTGGCCGAACGTTCCAATCAAAGCCTTCCGCGCACTGGCGGTGGCAGCGGAGGCCACCTCCGATCTCCGCGCAGTGCTCAGGATGCGGTGCTACCGTAATATCCTCGAAAGGATGAGAGCCGCGCGGTGAGGCTTCGTAGCCATTCGGCCAAGGGATACTCTCCAGCCCGGGAAAGGGAGTTCCGTTATCCCCATTGTGCGGAGAATTGCGATGTAGCATGCACGATAGTGCGGCAGGCATTGTTACCACTGTATAAATGTTCAGGCGATGGTTTGTTGCTATAATCTACCAAAGAGCGTCAAACTCTGAGAACTGCAAATACTCGTAGAAATTTGCATTGGCATGCGGTTCCATTGAAGATAATGTAATTTATCAAACAAAAAATAATGATCAAAGATGTTATACTCATCGAAGTAAAAATTAAATTGAAGAAATCCTCAATAATTTGGCGTTATTTGAAGGAATTACTCTGTGTTTCACTAGCATCTTCAATCTGGTGAGAGAAATCGAATCTGTTTGTCTCAACTGATCAGTGAGAGATTCGAGAAGACCATATTATTTGTCTAACACGTATTAGTGTTGACATTCATTTAGTATTATTTGAAAAAATTATCTAACAAAAATAAGCTAAATGGCAGTACGGTACGTTATAAGAAAAATAACCCAGCAAGCATCAGTAAAGCAGATGACCACAAGAACATATTTCTGGCGACTTACTTCGGAGCGTGTCCGGGCTCAACCCTTCCGGCTACACAATTCATCCACCGAGTGCCACCCAATCTGCTGCGAGTCCGCCGCGGGCGTCCGAGAGGCCGAGACGAATGCGGGAGCGCGGCCGCCGAGACGGCGGGGGTCTTCCGCTGCGAAGCGGCCTCGAGGCGGCCCAGTAATCCGGCGAGCGGAGGCGAAGGCGGAGGCCGCGGCGGCGCAAGAAACGATGGCGACGGCCACTCCGCCGCCACCGGACAAAGCGCGGGGGAATAAAACCCGCGCCCTCATCGAGCGCGCGGCGTAAAACCGGGCGACGGCCGGCAAGGGAGGACGGCCTGAGCGATGCGCGCCGGCGAAACCAATAACGTGGGTATCACGGCGCCTCCCACCGCCGCGCGCCAGAATTAAGCAATAAAAGCGCGCCTTGAGTAATCGGGGTGACCGCGTCTGGTGGGGTGCGGGAGGTGGCCTGGCAACCGGAGAGGCGGCGGCGGCAGCGCGGCGGACCTGGCTGAAATATCACCGGGCGCGAGCTCCTCGGGTTCTGTCTTCTTCTCCGCTGTTTCCCCCGCCCACTGCACAAGCGTCTCCCACTCCATCTCCTCGTCCCTGTTGGCTCGTTCAGCGGTCTGCCGCAACGTCTCCGTTCGGCACCGGCAGAAGCAGAGGCGTGGCCGGCGGGCGGAGGAGGGGCGTCAGAGGCGCCGGAACACCAACGCAAGCAACGTCGATCCCAAATTAATGTGACTGTGCGGCCCCGAGCCGCTATTACGTAATGCCTCGCCGGCCGGCAAACAGCGGCCGGAAGAAGTGGGCGCGGGGCGGGCGGCGCGCGGAAGGGCGGGGGCGGGAGGGGAACGAGCGCGCAACGCCGCGCCCGCCGCCAGATGCGGATCTAATCTCGGAGAGCGCGGCGGAGCCGGCCGGGCGGAGCCGCCGCCAGAGCGCCGCCAAGGTTTTACTCGGCGGCGGCGGCGGCGGCCGGACCCAGCGAGCGAACGCCATCAATCTCCCTTAGCCGCTTCAGCCCGCGGCCCGCTGTTTACCACCCGCTCACGGGCCGGCGGCGGCGCCGCGCCGCCACTCGCTTCCGTCCCCACCGCTCTCCTCGCTGCCAATTCGCCGAACCAATCGCGCCTCCGCCAGTGTTGGCCCACAAACCCACTGCTGTACTTTCTTAAATCAGTTTTCTTCGGGTACGTCTCATTTACGATTAGATTAATTACGATTAGATTACAATACGACTCCTTATGCAACTTAATTGAGCCGATTTTATTCATAGCTGTTTTGATGTTAATCAATATTAACACCAAATTAAGCACAGCATTAATATATAAATATCCAAAAACCAAAAAGTCTTAGATGTAATTACATGAAATTTTTTAACAATCCATTTACTTTGTTTAATGTAGATAATTGCAATATATTCATTATTCCCATTGCATATCTAGTCGGTACTGTTATCATATTTTCCTGAATGTGGCCATGTTTCACCTCCTTATCAATTCGCGTACAGAAATCAAAATCCCTATCCTCCGGCCATCTCACTTTCTATCTTTACATAAGCTAGACGCTCCATTTTCCTGTCTTCGTCCGCTCCCAAATCCGTAGGTTGCAGGCGCACACTCACTATGTGGCAGGTGACACAAATCTCTTGTTTTTGCTCTTGGCTGCCGACTGGAGGAAAGGGATACGACGCAGGAAATGTTACACGGCGTCAGAAATTAGGATGTCAGATACGCCCGGATTCATTCTTTATGTTATAACGGAAAAGAGGCAAAGAGCCACGAAGTAAAGATAGCAAGTGAAGTAAGTATGAGGGAAAGTAAAGGTATGAAATTTAGACTACTGCTACAAAGAAGAAAGAAAGGCAAAGTTATATACCGCAGTAAACGTACTCAACGAACCCGGAATATTCAATCAATGGAATCAAAAATACTTTTCAAGTGTAATGATGAAAATATTCAGCCTTATTCAATATATGAAAAATGGTGATTGTTAGCTTAGTGGTTTTGAGTACTCCACGAGAAAGAACTCCCAGAAGGCAATCAAATTGCATTCCAGATCCAAGTATATTCATCGAATCATCTAATCTATTACTAAAGTTTCCTAATTCCCTGAAAAATTGTTTTTTCTTCTTCTGGTGTGCCCAGAGACTCATATTTATGAACTCTTTGCCACGCGTTTTACATTGAGCAATAAAACAAATCCCTCGAGGTGCAAACACTAATCACACACATTCGATATTTTTATTGTCGTATGAAGAAAAGAACACCTGCGCTCGGGCAATATATTAGACAGAGCACTAGTTAGGTCGACAGTTCACGACCACAAATCCGCCAGCAAATAGCGACCATTACCTCGAAAACTGCTCATTCGTTGTGGAATCTCCCTCCCGCGCCGACAGCCCCGCGCGCTCCCGTGCGATGGGGTTCCGGGCCGCCCCCAAGCGGCGAGCCGCAGGGCGCGGCTGCCGCGCGGGAGCTGTCAACGCGCCGGGGGAGGGCGGCGTCCGCGCTTCTTGCCGCGGCCTGCCTGGGGCGCGGCTCGGCGCGGGGCGGCCCTCCCCGTAGCCAAGCCCCGGTCCGCCCGCACTCGGCGCATATTTCACGGGTTTCCACGGCGAGGGCGGCGGACAGAAGGGTGACGACGAGGGCGGACGTGAGGGCGGAGGGAACGGCGAGGACGACGGTGACAAACCAGAGGCGGGGAGATAGCAGTAGAGATAGCAGTGGAGCCGCTTGTCCAGCGGAGGGGGCGAGCGGGCAAGCGAGCGCGCGCGGGCGTGACGCGGCCGCGACCGCTGCCGCCGCCGGCTGCTGCTGCTGCTGCTGGTGTTGCTACTGCCGCCGTCGCCCGCCGTTCGTCATTCGATTACGACGGGGACGTGCGCTCGCGGGCGCGGTTGCCAGCCCCGCCGCCCGCCGGCCCGTTAATATCGCACGCCGCAGGCACGCGCGTGACGCACGCGTGATTTATCCGGCGCGGTTCGACGCAGGGCGTAAATATTAATCACGCGACTGGCGGGTGGGTCACAGGCGGCAGGTGCCCCAGCCCCACAGCAGGACGGCGGGAACGCGCCTCGTCCCCCGAGAGACCAAGCCCTTTGCCCGCTCACATTAATACGTACCAGCACGCCCTTCTCAAATACAATTCTCGGCATGCGCTACAACAAGAATTTACATAATCGATATACTGCACTAAAATGTGGACAATTAAGTTAAACACTATTAAATACAGATTGCACACTTTGTGAAGAAAACGCAATACATTTTGGGTAATGCATTCCAACTTTTTACATAGTGCTTTATTTCTGGCAGGAACGCATTAATTACTATTTTCTTGACATTCACCACTTTTCCACACATCGTTTCTGAAAAAACGACTTACATTCAAATAAGTAGACCTGTACAATTTTCATCTGAGATGGTAGTGTAATGCAAGAATAGGACTTTGTCACGATTTTCAAACCAAGTGAGAGCAATTTTGAAGTTGCGATTTTCACCTGTGTACGTATCATTAACAGCGATTAAAATGTTGGTTTTTAGATGCTTCTTTTGTGATGGACGCAGTTAAAAAATAAGCTATTTCTAGGGAGCCCCTGAAAGCTGTTGTTTCGTCTCCCTGTGACTTACATCACTATTGCATGCAGCGGTATGAGCAACTTGTTGGTTTCTTCTCCATTGTGGGCTCTAGCTAAGAAATAATAAAATTTTACTTAGACCATTTGCGCCTGTGATAGAACAATATTAAAACCATTTACCAGTGCGTCTAACTCAAATCTTCCAAAATTACTTACATCACTTTTGCTCTCAAGGGCTCATATGCTATGTGTGTGTGTGTGTGTGTGTGTGTAAATAACAAATAAAGTAGGATAAACCATTCATGTCCCTTCCTTTTTACAGTACTGGACTTTTTTTAATTTTGAAATCTGAATGACTAAACGCATTGGCCACAAACTCTCCTGCACATTGTAAATTCCGCGTCACTTGTTGAAAAGCGACGCAAACACAAAATGGTTCTAGTTCCACAGAATCAGGACGAAACATGATTTAGAACGAGTCTAGCGTAAATATGACAACGCCATCCCCACGGGCGGATAATAAATTAGCCTTTGGGTAATTGCACTAAAACAGAGGAAATGAACAAAAAATATTCTCTTCATAAAACTGTTGTTGCATTTTCGCTTCAACTGGAATATCTAGTGATTTTCTACTAACAGACATCTAATGAGAAATCCCGGTTTTGGTTGAATTTCCGCGTGATAAACTTTTTGTATGTTTATTAGGAGAATTTAAAAATGTATTTCTAGAAACACATAGAAAGCAAATTATTGTGGTAAAGCTTTGTTTACCGTGAAAGCTAAACAATCACATGAAACAAATGAATTCTAAAAGTAAATAAATTGACAGCGCTTCAAGTTGAGCAAAATCAGTTGCAATACACTGCAACAAAAGTCGCCTTCTGCTGCAAATACAAAATTTAACTGCAGATTAGGTTACGTAAATAACCAATACGTAAGTGATTGCCCTATTATAACACCAAATTTCAATAGAGAAGTTAACTTTTTGTTTTCAAAATTCTTTTTTATACCAAAGAAAATACAAATTTGAAGAACAATAAGACTCTTTCAGAATCTTTTTTGAAATATTAGTACATACGGCACAGCCTCCTTGTACGCTGAATATCAATATTGGAATCGCTAACACCAAACAAACTGAGTTAGGGAAAATTATGATGTAAATGTTTGTCTGAAGCGGCAAAAGCAGAGCTGCATCTTACATATAATGGGAAGGGACGGGGCGAAAATGGAAGCGATAGTGTTTAATAAGATAATAAATGAGGAGGCGATCTACTTCCTAAAGATTTGAAAGAGGATGGGGATGAAGGGAATGACTAAAGAGGGGAGGAGTGCTGGGAGCAGGGTGGGGCAGCGTCGGCAGTGCGAGGAGGGGGGCGCGGCTCCTGCGCTATCGCCGGGTGTCGCCGCACGCGCCTCTGCAACCGCTCGCATGCGAGCGCACGCGCGGCGCCCCGGGGCGCGCCCGCCGCCCGCGCAGACGCCGCCCCGCCCTGCCCCGCCACGCTGCGCCTCGCCCGCTATCAGCGCCGCGACGCTTGCACAGCCGCGGCTATTGTCGTTTTTTGCCCGCTCCTTCCACTATATGGGCTGCGCTCGCGCCTCAGGCTTGCATGGGCAACGCCCCAGTTTCTGGTAGACGGGGCTCAACGAACACTGAGGAACATTTGGGGTCAAAATCAGAGCTGTAATTGTCATCAATTACTGAATAAACGTTCATAATCGAAATTCTAACGTTACATATAAGAACCTTCGATTGGATAGATACACTTGCAGCAAAACGCCCCACACTATATGAAGGGTCAAAGAGTCACTAAAAACGTGAAAGAAAAAAAAACGGATTAATTTGTCTTCTTATAGAAAATGCAAATTAAATTCGGTACTCGTTATATCTCTTATAACTCAATAAACTTCACGAAGAAAGAATAGAAACATGTTATTACAAATTAATTAATATCTCTAACAGTCAGCTCTATCACAGTTGAACAGACTTTCATGAAAACAACATAACCTACGGAAATTTGGAAATTATCAACCACAAAAATCTCCCACACGGCTCCATCACCCCCACTGCCTGGAGCTGTCCTGTTCCAACTCGGCGTCGTCTCTGACGTCTCCACAACCGCGGCGGTGCCTCCTCTCCCGCCGACATAAACGCCTCGTTCGCCTCCGTTATCGCCTCCTCTGTCTCCGCATAAAAAGTGCGCCTCCCGCGGCGAGAGGCTCGTGCGCGGCGCGACGGGGCGGGGCGGGTGCGGCGGGGGGTGGGGCGAACGCGCGCGCGGAGTGCACGCGATGCGGCGGCGCCCCCCGTCGCGCGTTTCCGCCCGCGCGCCGCGCGCCGGGCGCCGCTCATGCTAATGAAGGGCGAGCGCCCGCGGTGCCCTTTTCTCCGCTCGAGCAGCAACGCGCACAAATGGCTTGTGTGTGTCTTACTCGACGACACTCTGCGGCGGTTCAAAGCAAGTGGACGGGCGGCATTTACGCCAGCTGCAATTGGAATCGTGAAAAGAAATGAATTAATGAGGGGGCGTTCAAAAGGAGCTACTTGTCAGCGAGCCATAACAAGCGACTGGCACTCGATGTATTTATTCATTTTATTTTTGTAAGTCTTCAAAGACGAGTTGACATCATTCTTGACAATCATCAATTCTTCATCTTCAAAGTCTCATTACTTTCAACTCTCTTAATTACTCTAGTTTCTAGAGAAAATAATAATGCAGAAAACTGGCAACACATTCCACTTCCATTGCACTGTTCAAAACCAATTAAAAAATACTTGGTAGGATTATTATGTAACGGTGTTATCTCTTAGTCATCTCATATGCAATTGCGTCACGTTACCGGTCGACATATATGAAAACGTCTAAATAATCGAAAATTATTGAAATGTGATTTTACCTTGATGGTCTATTACATTGTCACTCAAAGTTAATATTTATCTTTATAGTAACATAAACTGTGACGGTATAACGAGATATAAACTGACCATTTACGCGAGTTGTTTCTACAAATGTTTAGGGGGTAGTCGATTGCCAACTGGTTGTACAGGAAGAGCAATTAAAATTTTGGCTATAATTCTGGCAATGAAATGACAATCCGTATTCATTGCAGTCATGGAAATAATTCCGTTGAATACTCATAAACTATAGTATTATTACATATGCAATTTCAATTTTCGTAAGTAAACAAACTAGAGAACTTCGTACGCAAAATATCAGCACGTGGAAGCAGAGACAACGAATGAGAAAATGAATAGATTTAACATCTGCTACGTTTCCCATTTCCAACGCGAAGTTCTCAGTACAATACCTTGCTCGTACCAAAGTAAACCCTAGCACGGACTTCCCGGCGGGAGTCCGCTCAGAAACAAGGAGTTCGTGAAAAAGAAGCAGTGGAGTTCGTGACTGCTTGCAAATCGCGCCGGCAGGCGGGCGCTCACAGCCCATACTGCGAGTCGGCGCCGTTCGTGGAAGCCGTGGCCCCGGGCGCTGCTCTCCTTCGACCCCGTTCGAAGGCACGGGAAGGAGAGGATATGAACGGTTCTCCGAGGCGGCGCCGCTCACTGTATTGGCAATAGGCGAAGGCGGGCTGGGCAGGGGGATGGTGAGGGCAAAGGCGAAGCAATGACGACAGAGGTAGCGGTGTTCGTGGGCAACAGGAATGACTGCAGAATAAGAAATCTGGAAGAAACTGGTAAGACGGGCGAAAAGAAAAAAATAAGGACAATAAAAAACAGAAAAGATTGTTTGAATATGCAAAACGGAGGTAATGATAGGAAAAATAATGACGCCGGTAGAAGTCATATAAAGAGTTTATGATTAAATAACAGTGGTAAAACTGGGATTATGACACAGCATCAAGAGCTTGAAAGAAGAAATATACAAAGAAGACGACACTACATAACTACGGGTTATCAAATACACGAAGGGACGACGATAGAGTAACGCATTTGGAAAGAAGAAAACGCAAGACCGAACGCGATACAATTGAATCCTGTCGAAAGAAGATAGGAAGCGTAACGAAGCCGCTATTTCCCGACGAAACAGAGAAAGAAGGCAGGGGATGGCAAGAGCGGCTGCGAGCCTGGGACAGCGCGGTGGCGTCGATGCGGCTGTGGATAGCGTGGATGCGGAGGCGAAAGCACAGTAGGCGGGCGTCGCGGTCACGGCGTGGCGACGCGAGGCAGTGGGTGGCGGCGGCAATGGGGCGGAGCGGGGTGGGGTGGAGCGGAATGGAGCGGGGTGTGGCGAAAGGGGGCGGGGAGCATCACGTGCGAACGGGAAACGGGCGGCTATGGGCGCGGCAGCGCCGCGCCACGCCGGTTCATTTGGGGGCGGCAGACCGCCATCCGCCACAAGCTGACGCTGCGCGGCGCCGCGGCACCGGCCGCCCTCCCCCCTCTCCCTCGCCTCCCCCCATCCCCCTCCTCCCTCGCGGCGCGCACCCCCGCCGCGCCGCTCCTTTATGAAGCTGTCTCGCGGGGGGTAATATCCGAGAACGTTGCTGGTAGCGTCTTCCCTTGCGCAGATCCACCCGACCTCCTTATTCAATATTTACACAATCTACTCGCTAGTGTTCCTTATGTTGCACCATACCAAACCTTTTCTTATTATCGTTTATTTCTTCCCAGCCTTAGGTCAAAACATTTTCAATGTTGTTTAGTTGATATTTGTGTTCTTTCCTGTTTTTTTCGACATTAGTTGGATCATTACAAAGCCTTGATGTTACTGAATATTAAATAAGCGACTTCTGCAATATTGCTAAGGCTCTGAGCCACAAACAATATCTCTCGACCGTTGTGTTCTTTTTTATTTTTTTATTTTGTAGCCCTAAGAAAATGTTTCCTTTCCATCCGACGCTCAGCCCAACGTCTCTCTCTTATTGATGATTAACGTTGCACTAAGGAAACCTGGAAAACAAAATGCGCCAGAAAGAGAAAAATATGGCCATCATAGAAGCCATCTTTGTTCCCAACATCCACAAGAAATACCCGATAATATTACACACCATATCGATCTTAGACGAAAATGGCTGCGAAGAAGAAGCAGCAATTGTCACAGAATTAAGAACGTACAAGTACGTTTAACAGGATAGCGAAACGAAATAAGAAGGATTAATAGAAATGACTCTGTACAGATGTTGAAATATCTACAGAATGCCATGTTTGAGTCAATACAATAAAAATAATAACATAAACGGAAAATAACGGCAACAGAAAAAGAAATGGGAACAAAGCAAGGCGGAAAGGTGGTGAAGGAAGAAAAGATGGGCATAAATCGGGGGGCAAGAAACACGAAGGAGACCCCCACCGCAAGTCAAGCCTCGCAGAGCTTAGAGATGCCGCGACTCGACGCCCCCTGTCGTGTACAGCATCGCTTTCCATTAAGGCGCCTGCAGCCAAAGAGACGGCGTTAGCCCCGGCGGCGCCACCGCCGCGGCCGGCGGCGCCGTTGCCCGCGCCGGCAAAAAGGCGGCGAGCCTCCGGATCTTGCGTCATTAGGGCGGCTCCAGCGCCGGTAATCTCCCGCTGCGGTTTTTCCCCAGGGTCCCCGCGCTCAGAGGCAGCGGCGCCGGCGGCGCTTGCGCAGTCAACAGACGCCGCGGTGCCGAGCCGCGCCGCGGACACGCACAGCCCCTGGCTCTGCTCAGCTCTCGCCCGCAGCTCACACCCGTGCGGCGGGTTGCATGCGCATGATGTGTTGGGCTCCTCGAGAAACTACACATCTACTCATAAGGTCCACAATGCAAACGTAAACATAAGCATAACGCATAGACATAAACTTTAACATAAGTAATAGACCGAAGTATTCACACCGTCCAACTTAAGCGTGAGTAAAATAAGATTTTCTATTGTCTGTGGTCATTTTAGTCACTTTTGCTGAGCTGTGAGAATCGATATTATATACTACAAAAAGATAGTGCGCTACAAAATGCAGAAAACCGCCGAAAATTAACCACGCAATCTGGAAAACCAAACGTTTGTTCGATCTATCGTCTTCTATTTCGATACTCGAATTTGAGCTAACGTACTTAATTGGTTCATTTCTTATTTCTTACATAAACGTAATCATAGAAGCTTGGAAGCTGTTTAAGTCTTATTGATTTGCTTATGCGAAGGCATAGTGAATGAGTCCGCTTACGAACGTAGTCCTAAATTTTATGTTAACACCAGGCTTATGTTTATTTTCATTGTGAATGGGCCTATAAACTTACAGCTGGAGGTAAACGATCACTTTCACAGATATAGGAAACACAAATTAAAGTAGATATTATTGTAATATTCTTTCCAGTGAAATGTATCATGTACGAAAATATACATGGGCAATAACGCTGAACAACCTGGATAGTTACTTCTTTTTTATCTTTTTTCTTTCGTACATGTAGCATCAACTAAATCCAGTACCAGACTCTATAGAAAAATCTACCACTCGAATGTACAAACCGCATTCATTTTAAAATGAAATGCATTGGACCGTTCCAATGACAAGAATACATCGTATACAATATATAAATAACACGCACTCCGACTGTATATTCTATTTTCAACTCCAAAGTTTTTTGTAAGTATTGTGCATTTTACAAATATAAAATTCATTCACAGAGGTTATAGTAACAACTTCTAATAATTTGTGCAAAATGTTTCATACACATATACTTAATGTGCATCTCGATACATTTAATAATATAATGAAAATTCAAGAGCACATAACCACTCAACCTTTGGAATTTCACCAATACCGCACTGTTATCTACGTGAACACAGCTAGACAAAACAAGTTGCATTCCATTGTCTCTTCAAAGCGGGTCCGAGCACGTGGAGAGGGTCAGGTCGAAGCGCAAGCGCGTGTGGGCGATTGGCTCAGGTGGAGAGGATATGAGCAGGGTCGACAACAAGCGCAGCGCACGAGGATGCGAAGGAGGGAGAGTCATGGCGCGAGAGGGACAGAGCAATGCGGGGGCAGGAGAGTGGGGCGCCGCCCAGGAGAGGAGGAGTAGCTGGGCGGAACGCGGGAACGCCACACGCTGCACGGAGAGCGGCGGCGGCGGAGGTGGCAGCGAGGCGTGTTTTTGCCGCGCCGTATGAAGTGGCCGGGCAGTTATTTTCCATCACGGCTCATAGCGGCGGATTAATGGGCTCGTTCTGTGAGCGCGCTGGACACGGGAAGGGTTTTACCCGGCGTCACGCCTTAATTAGCGTGGGTGGGAGAGTAGGCGAGAGCGCGGAAGAGCGAGAGGGTGGGTGGACGAGTGGGTGAGAGGGCGAATGGACGAGTACGCAGAGAGGGCAGCCAGCGAGAAGGCGACCAGCCGGTTGCATCGCGAAATTCGGAGGAGTAAACGGCCGAATGCCTAGATTAGCTCCGTCCTACCATACGTCTCTTTTCTCTTGTACATATCCTCTCTTTTTCTCTCGTTCAAAAAAATATACCTATTTCAGTTTACTCTCTCTTTCTCTTTATTCATTTTTTTACAACAAAAAGATGATCTTATTCGTAATCCTTCTGCAGTTTGTCTAGCATTGTGCTGTCCTTGCTTACCCTCTGGTAATCCTATTATCTCATATTTCTTGGATTCCTTCTTATTTATATAATACTTTTATACTTTCTGTTGAAAATAAAATTAAAGCACACACAAATTTGTCTGCTAAGACCGCATTTAAATTGATGGACACTTTTGGAAAAATGTCCATTGCTCGAAACTACTTTCGTATATTTGAGATGTTTCCATGTGGTGAACGTTCTCTAATGCTTACATGCTAAATGAGAAAAAAACATAGTTCTGCTTTGAAAGAGGAAAATATTGAGTGAATTTGATCAAAACAACCATAGTTAAAAGACGTTTTTTTGAAGGGGAAAAAAAGACCAATGTCCTGGAGGATGACAAGTTTTTCAGCAACAAAACTCATTTTATATTATCATTCAAATATTTCTCCATACTACTTTAAAGTGCAATAAATTCGAAGAAATGTTTGATGATTTTCCTCTCAAATAAACTTCAGTCTAAAAGAGTCAAAAAGGAAACATAATGCAAAGGCTCGTTCCTTGGACACCAGCAGATTGATTAGACAAAATCCAGAACTTTTCAATAAAATCAATATTTCACTAAACGATTTATATGCCTTGCACACAGCCATTTAGCCTTATTTCTAAATTTCTTAATATGGATTCACTAGCCCATTAAGCTCAAGTGTCTCAGAGTGATTGAAATCTCTGCAGAGTATAGCTATATTACGATAAAACAAGACAGACATACACCGAATTAATGGAGGCAATGAGCATTAGAAACAAAATAAGATCGCCAGTTCCTTAGCATGAAAACAGACCTTCAATACTTAGCAAAGACGTGAAATATACAAGAAAAAATAGTATTTAACTGTTTCAACTTAGCAACTACTGTTTCATATTTTTCAAAACGATGAATAAACTGATAATGGCGTTAACATTCATGAGGAATAACAGTAAGTAAAGACATATGTCTACTCCAAAGAATCCCCAATGCGCTGGTCGGCATACGGCTACACAAATTGAAACTGGCAGAAGCATCAGTTGGAACTACGTGACTAGAAATGATCAATAAACTCAATATTTTAATGAACGAGCATTTTATCCGAGACGCTATTAGTATGTGTCATGATATTAAGTACAGAATCTGCAGCAAACTCTCATTTATCGTATGGGGTTCTTTAAAGCGAGACACTTGACTACACTAAACACAATTCCAGCATTTAAGTTTTGTTAATTTCCATAAAGTTTAGACGTAATTAGTGTTCATTGGTACACCAATGTATTCCGTATTTATAATTTATAACAAAAACGCGTTTTAAGTAGATTTAATACACTGAATGTATAGTACACTTCAAACAACTGTCACTATTAAAGTACTCTCGTGTGCGGGAAGTATTCCTAACTCGACAGTTTCACGAAGACCACGGAGAAACGACGTAGAGCCCAGCCCAGTTGCAGACGTCGCGCCGTGGTCTGCTGAGATGCGACAACCGGTCTGAATTTCTCGCTGGGAAGTAACATTTAAACTCGATACTTTTCGAGCACTTTTTTTCGGAAAAGGTAGATCTGCCAATTCTTTCACTGTGTTCATGGAACTCAACAAATAATATTTTTGTTTGTTCTTTTTTGTACTGGGCGATTCCGGACACCAGTAATGCTTTACTATGTAATTGCAGTATTCGCGAACACTGTTTTTGTTTAAATATTTAATTTGTTGCAGTGATAATAGAGTATTTTATTTGCTGTTCTTCGCCCGTGTGCATGCTACTTCTTGGAAAACCACGTCGTTTGATTTTCTGGAATAGTATTTTTGCCACTGAATGCCTCTAACATATTTTAATGTTCGTTTACACTATACAGTGTTAATGTAATATTTTAATGACCTTCAGTAGGTACAAACACTGTTGAAAACCGTAGAGAGGATATTTTAGAAATTGCCTTTTGGAAAATGGATCAGTTTTGTGATCACAACTTTTGGAAATGTGGTATCGTCAAAAAAACAGGTTACTGACCACTTAGAATACATTATTGGATATTGAAATTCTGGGAAGTCGGAACGTTATTTATCGTCCTCACGTGTAGAGTCTGAATTCTGAAGCAGCTAATTTCTCTTTACATGCTGCAGATATATTACGACAAACGGAAATTCTCATTCTTCGATCGGCTTTCTCGATTGGAGAGGATGTCGCAGCAAGTCCTAAAAGTTCAGAGAATGGTTCATTACACATTCGCCGCAACGAAGGTGCCTTCACGAGAGCATTTCAAGTAATGAAAAGAAACTACAAGAAAAAAATCAAGTGTAAAGTGCAATGATTACAAAAAAGACGTTAAAAGAATCATTGCAAATAGTGATACAGACAATTCACAGAAAACAATAAAGAACTAGGAAAGAGGTAATTTTTTAAATTAATTTATGATGTGAGTTTCTGAAGAGTCATAGTATAAATATACATATCTTTTTAAAAATACGTATTTTATATACCACTTCGCACTTTTCTATGATAATTCATGAAAAAAGTAATTACACTATATATTTTGCGAATTTGGTTGGTTTGAATTTCAACACCATTCTTCCGGGACATCGGAATTGCTGATAAAGTCGTGTACGGTAGATCGAGTTGACTGTCAACAACCGAATGGCAGACAACGCAGGTCCTCAAAAAGGTATTATTGAAAAAGGGAAATTGGATTCTCTATCTTTGATGAACTTCACAATCAAACTTTGAAGTGTACCCAGAACTCGGAAGAGAATGATATTCTCGTGTGTGGCTTACTGCTGGTCCCAGATCAATGTTCGGGAGCGTTCTTTTATATTGCATCACAGAGTCAAGTGCTTTATGCAATCGCGAATAGTCACAGCGCATTCTATGAGAAACTTTCATCGCAGTAATAAATCATGAACTGTAAGAATTTAAACACTATTTTGTGAGAACTAAGAGAGTCCAGAATTTTTTAGTCAAATTCTCACTACATTTAACGCAAATGATATATGAATAGTTACATAAGCTTAATGTACAAGTGATTAAATGTGTCAAATGTTTCATGATGGAAATCAGCATTCATCTCGATAGCGATTACAAAAATGATAAAAACTTTAGTGCAAAAATAACAAAAATTGCAAAAAACAATTGGGAAACAAATTACTTATCATAGGACTTTACCTTACTCTCAAATTAGTGACACATTAATAACTTACCATTTTGTAACTGAGTCAAAGGCAATATCTCAGACAAGTGTAATAAAATATAGCCTTAGAAAAATTATATTCCTGTTTTTGACACAAACAAGGGTTTTAACAAGAACTTGGAGGAAAATATTTTCATAAAAGTTCGTAACAATTAACAAAATACAAAAAAACTGCTTTAATTGATAGAGTAACACTTGGTCGCAATAAATCAAAATTTTATTAGCTTTTTTTTCATTTGAAGGAAATAATATTATTAAGCTTTTAACAAAAATCTTGGTAAAAAGTGCGTTCCTACGATTCTAATTCTCTCGTAAAAAATAAAAGCGAAACATAGAAACTCTGTACCTTTCGCAGTACCTACCGAAACATTCACACACTCTATGTCTAGGATAGTGGGTGGGATTACTACATTCACGGAAGAACAAGAAACAATATTTCATTATTTTTCATGTATCTCTTTGCCGAGAATTACACTTTGTCAACCGCCCCATTCATGGTGAAAACGTTGATCAAGTCAGCCCACATTAATAATCACAAATAATCCGACAAAAGCCATTTTTGCCATTCTGAACTGCTTGCATCTTTTCTCAATTTTATTCTAACCTCACTCACACTGTGTTGTCAGAGACATATATTTCCAAACAGAAGAAACCCTTGTCTCAAAAGCAAAACCTATAGAACTCCCCCGCAATCGATTCCTTTGCGGGATGAGTGTAATAGTTCAATTCGATTGACAACGTAATCTAAAGTTTGTTCATGCCAATTCACTGACGACGTCCTCAGAGCCGTTATGACACTGTTCCTGTCCCTCCATCTTCGCCGCCTCCGACGTCGCTGCCTCCCCTCGGTGGCGCCGCCTGCGCCCTCCGCTGCGCTCACCGTCCCCGCAAAGGGGAGTCCGTATGCGTTGGCGGGGCGCCCATCCAGGAATGCCGCTTTGTCCTCCCCCTCTCCCAATCCCGTTCCGCTCCCGTGGCGAAGCGGTCCCCGGAGTTGGGCGCCAGTGCAGCTTCTGCTGCTAACGCGTTGCCAGCGCAGAGTCCGTTCCCGCCCTCTGCGCCGCACATGGGTTTCGGTTCACAGCGCCAGCACGAAAATGACGGAAGACCTTCCCACAAGAGTGAGATTTTCTCTACACCCTTATACCCTCTACATCACAGGCTAAAACTTCCGGCCAAACAAATCAACTTCGCAAATCGATAATTTCAGAATCAATAATTTCCTTTCAAACAATTCGTAAGTCCACGAGTATTCCCATCTAGAATTCCATACGTTTTGAATATGGAAAACTGGCAATATTACTTACCTCACGAACGATTATCGGGAATGTTTCGAAACGGAAAATCAACAAATTCAGAACCATTGAGATGATCATTCCTTCACAATTGCACTGTTAACTTTTCATCCAATTTCATTACTACGCACATCAATAGAACGTACGTATTTTACGCAACAAAACAGAGAGATTAAATGAAAAATCATATTAAAAGCTGCAGATGTATGCAATTATCGACGAGTTGCTTTTGAAGCTTGGCATTAATAATCGCATTAACGTTTGAATTCACGAACGGGAGAATGTGCCTATATAATTCTCCCATTTAAAATGCGATCAGAAATGAAGGCATTTTAATCCCGCGTAAATCAAACTCGTAAAGATATAAAACAATATTTTTATCATTTAGTAGTATTTATCGACGAAATGATATGAATCAATTTCGCTGTTTCGTTTCTCCCTCTAGTAAATCATCATTTCGGCTTATGTGTGGTATTCACCTTGTGCAAGAATCCCCAATACCATCAACTGTATATTTGCAAAGATATTAGTAAATAGAACAAATTAAAATTCCTTAAGATGTGTATTTCTAGGTTCTATCGTCCTCCCGTTCTATCGTTACTACCGTTGCCGCCTTTCCGCGTTGAAGCCGTTCCCACCGACTTCGCGATAGATTTGGCAGAGGAAGGGAAGACCCAGGTCTCATGGGAGATCCCGTAGACGCGGGCGGCGACCAGGCCGCTGGAAAATGTCCCTGACAGAAGACGTAGCGGCTGTCGGACGCAGCTGGCAAGCGAAGCTCGTTCAGTTACTGGATATAGCATCGCTATCTTCGTCGACCCTCCTCCATTTGGTATCATCGCCACCTGGAGACAACGTGCCTTTCAGTAATTTGAATATCGGAAAAGAACGACTAGCAAATAGAGAATCATTTTCCAACTTATCCATATATAGATAGTGTACTAGAATTCTTTGTGTTTTATCGGCAATACGCATTCAGAAAACATTAATCGATAGCAACTTTCCAAATATATGAGGTGGTCATTTCAGTTCCTAAGGCGTTACCAGAAATGACTATTGACCGTCATTGTTAATTTTCCACATGCGCCTGTCATCAACCGCCGTTTCTTCAGCCACCTCCACCAACGTCTCCGTTTCCGCCGTCTCCGTCACAGAGGTCGCCTGCGCGGCTGCCGCGGCTGCTGCTTCTGGCACCCCCGCCAGCGCTGCCGTCGCTGCCAGCACCCGCGCCGCCGCGCCGCCCCGCCGCCGGCACAATGGGAAGCCGCAGCGCGTCTCTGCCCCTTTTGTACGCGTCTCACGACGTCACATCCGCCACGCCCCCTCGCGCGCACTCCCCGCCCCCACGCTCGCTCCGCCTGCGCCGCACACGCACGCACACACACGCCGCACGCGCCCACGCCTCCCCACCTCCCGCCGCGCCCGCGATGGCACTGATTTTGTGTGCAGATGGGTGAAAAACAATCGCCACATTCTTTATCGAGTCGCGTTTTATTCTTTTGAAATTAGAACAAAACTGACGCGCGTCACGCGGCCAGGCGGGCATTGACGCACGCGACGGTCCTCGCCTCCCCCCGCGCCGGCCCCGCCCCCGCCGCCGCGTCGATTGTATCCGCCAGCCAGCGCACAAAAGCACGGGGCCAGCGGCGTGGGGGCGACGAGGGCGGATGCGGGAGTGCTGGCGACGGGCGGCCGAGGCGATCGGCGGCCGGTGACGCGTCCACAAAGCGCCGCGCGCAGCCGACGGCGGAAGACGTCGCCCCTGCCCTCGCCCTTCCCTCGCCCGCCCCCGCCCGTGGCCCCGGCCCCCGCCGCCGCTGCCTCTGCCTCGCCGCCCCCGCCGCCGCACAATGCCCAGTCGTCATGAGCGTTTGCGCGAGCGGGCGGATAACGGGCATTCACCGCCAAACAGCGCCAGCGGTCGCGGCGAGAGGCGCCCGCCTGTTCCCCGTCGGCGGACGTTCCGGTCAATAATCGGGAAATACTCCATCGCTAATTGATACTTCATGGGATTTATGCGGGTCATTAACATTACTCGTCAGCAAACATTTGCAAGAGCGACAGTGGCGACGAAATTAAATAATACAGACACAAAAGTTGGCGTGCTAATGATTAGTAGTCAAACGTATTTTCGAGATTTGAAGCCTTCTTTCAGGCGTCACTTGAGTTGATTATATCTTAAGCGAGAAATCGAGTATCACAGAGAGTCACCCATTATTAATACAAATACATACATTCGTAAGCCTAAAACTCAGTTTTTAGCATGATTTCGAGAAAAATACATTCCTGTGAATTACTCTCGTAATGAGAAAATGAAAATAATTCGCAAATATAAATACAAATCTCCTTATTTAAATTTTAATTAATTGATTTCCATAATGCGTCTTAAACTGGTTTTTTAGTAGTTCTAGTGTGATAAAATCTCAATAGTAAAAATAATAAAATCCCATAAGATTTTCGAGGTTTAAAATGAATATGACTATTTTGAAGGTACCAAAGATTATATAACATTTTAAATGGTGAAAGAGGAGAAAATCAAATAAAAGAAACACGTTATTTAACGCATTATAGAATTAAGTAAAAACGTTTTTCTTAACTGACCCACATCTTCAATCATATTTACATGTGGAGGCATGAAAACACTGTCGCCTAATGTACCCACTAGTGGTGAAGGTCAATGTTTTCTTGAAGATCCGTAAGAGAAGAACTGCATGGCGCAGCCGTGGAAAAATGGCACCCTCAGGACGCGTAACACGTGTGGAGAACGACTCCGGGCTCTGGGTCTCGAAGCCGGCGGGCGGGGGCCGGGGGGCGGCGGGTGGTGGCCGGCGGGCGGCGGGCGGCGGGCGGCGGGCGGCGGGCGGCGGGCGGCGGGCGGCGGGCGGCGGGCGGCGGGCGGCGGGCGGCGGGCGGCGGGCGGCGGGCGGCGGGCGGCGGGCGGCGGGCGGCGGGCGGCGCAACGTGCGGCGCCTGCGGCCGGACTGGGTCAAGGCTGGGCGGCGGCCGCACTGCATCATCACTTCCCTATTCAGGCCCGCGGCGGCGCGGCGACGTGAGCAGCCTGCCGAGGAGAGGTGAAGCAGCGCGGAGCAGGTCGGCCGCTCCGCATGGGAGCCTTCGCTCGACCGCGCTGCTCCCTCGCCTTCGCTTCTTCGGCCTCCGCTCCTTACTCACCTTCCACGATGCACGTCTGTTCTTACACAAAGCTTTCGTCTACTATTTTGAGTTTCACTCACCACATACCCATCATCACCTGTACTTATTCAACCTTCTACTCTCATTTTTATTGTTTTTTATTTATACGAAATTATCTGATATTCTAGCTACCCAGCAACAATTAAGGGACAGATCGCTTTTCTGTTTCTTTTTTCCTTTTATGTTATGATTTTATTTTCCTCTTATTTCATTATCCCTCATCGTTTTGTCTCCATGTTTAATCCATGACTACTTGGATTTTCTTCAGTCAATTTTTCAACAATTCTGCCGTGACACCACGACTTCCTCACCTACCTCATGGTTTACCTTCCTGCTCACTTTCGATTCACCAAAACCTACTTTAGCGCGACCTCTGGCAAGAGCGGCCCGCAATCGCCTTCGCTGCATTCTCCTGCCTCTCCCGATCCCCGGGGCGCCTCCGACCTCTGGCTCGGCTCCCGGTTAACAAATTGAGAAGAACGCTCGCGGCGGCCATATGCCGGCGGGCGGTAAAAGCGCGGAAGGCGGCCCCTGCGGCGGCTGCGGAGGCGACGCCGAGTGGCCGGAAGGCGACGCCTTTTGTTCGGCGGGTGATTTATCCCCAGGCGCTCCTCCGCAACAAAGGCGGCGACCGGACGCGCCGGTGGGGCGGTCAATATGTCGGCGTGCCTCCCCTCCTCCCTAGGTCCGGGACTCGCGTTGCCCCCACCCCTTTCCCCTTCCCCCAACGCCGCCCACGTTCCGGAGGCAGGTGATGATAGACGCCAGCGAGCATCGGAGGTCGAACACAGAATCCCTGCTTGCTTTGGCCTCGGGACCAACGGTGCTGCTCCGCCTCCTCCCCCTCTGCGGTCTTAGTGTCAGTGGTGCGATACCGTTTTACAGCAACGTGTCAACGACGGAAGCAGAATGAGTCGCGTCCAGCACTGCAGCGACAAAGAGCAAATGCGACAGCTTCATTCGGCTACTAATTCAGCTTAATAGGCTACAATGCAAAAGCACCACTGCTCTGGCAAAACAATGCATTCCCTCAGTGCTCTCATGAACTTCTCCATCTAGTCGTTTATAGTTAATTTGACTACTCTCGCTAAAGAGAACATTACTGGCGGGGAACTTTCCATTTCCTAGAAGCACCACTAAGAATTAAGCACTAATAATGAAACAGGACGTTATTTGCAAACGCAAATGGAATGCTTAACGAAAGGTAGCAGCAAAAACTACTAACCCGCTTCAGCCCTAAAGGAAACTTCGTTGAGCAATACACGTTTTACGTGAACACCGCGACGCACGAATGAGGCGGGGAACACGTCCGCGAGTGCATTCACCATGCGGCGCAGGTAGCGGAACGCATTGCCGAACCTGGCCGCTTCACTCACATTCCTCGTTCCGATATTACGGCCAATATCATTACTTCAGTTATCATTTTTTAGTGTCTACATGCCTTTAGTTCTCAGTCTTTTCTTATTATTGTAGATTGATATTATCGATATTATCAATGCCAAGACAACCATAATAAACGTAATAATTAAAACATTGCCACTCCCACTCAAAACACAGTTCCTACGAAGCGTCGACACTAGCAAGTACTACCAGCTCTTTTACCATGTTAGAACAACTAATATGGTAGGACTTGAAAGTCCACATTCTGCAATTTATAGAAGGTTTTGAAATCCCCATGACCAACGTTATTGAAGTAATAAAAACCTGGACCTGTGCATTAAGAAAACGAGTCATTGTTATTCTTTGGGCAGTCTGCTGCACAAAAGTAGCTGGAGGGAAGCCTAAGGGACAAATTAATCTTCCTGCTGCGTAATTAGAGCTGCGAAAATGTTCAACCCGCATGTCCTGATAAATTATTAAAGTAACTGCTCCGAGAAAGCAGTCTCGAGGCAGGTCTAGAGGAAATTGCTTGCTTCATAAAAAAGTGCATGCATGACCTATTATTGGAAATAAATGTTCAGTTATGAAGAAGACATTTTTCCACGGATAGCGACGTCTAATTCCATTTAGCGATAAAATATGAGTAAGAAACGCACAAAAAAGGTAATCTTATTTTTCAGTTGTTCTTTCAGAAGCGTGGAGAAATAATTAAAGTTCACAGAGAATTACGAAAGAACATATATTGTACCTTTCACTTACTCGGTCGTTTTCATACCAGCAATGTTTCTATTTTAATAGCGTATTCTGGATAGAAAGCTATTTCAATTATTTGTTCGCTGAGTTATGTAAGAACAAAGAGAACACTTTCTTGAATGAAGTACAACTTTTACAAGTTTTAACTTGAGGAAACTCTAGAGCAGTTAGATGAGACATTAAGAAAGTAAAACTTGTTACATTTTCCTTATTTGTAATTACTTTAAAACAATATTTCAACGCTATTTTGCAGAGAGAATTTAAGTTACTGCGCTTATCAGGACTTCACTACACATCGAAAGCTGCAGCAGCTCTGTGGCGACAGGAGTAAAATAATGTTTTAACTTCATGGAACCAATCCATTTCCATCGCATTCATAGAAATCAACCATCTTTCTCTTTGAAATAACATTAGACAACATTTGATTACTGCTTTGGGGCGCACCCATCCGTCCTTTCGACACTTTCGACGTCTGCTTCGCGGAAGCCGAGCGGAGCGTGTACGATTAGATCCGGCCGCGACGACACGAACAGGGGCCGGATCAAAGTAATGAGCGCAGGGTCTGGAAGAGAGCGGCCGGCGCCGCGACGCCGCGTCGCGTTCTCTTTACTACACGCCAGGAAGGATATCCCGTTATCTGGAACGCGGGGCGGCTCTTTCCAAAGGCGAGGCATTTCCGTAATTCCGAATACGGGCGCTCATTCGTCGCAGGAACGTAAAAGCGAGCGTGTAGCGCGCGGGGCGCGATTCGGAGGCGTTGGAGGCGAAGCCAGGCGCGGCGTTCGCGGCGGGGGCGGGGGCGGGGGCGGGGCGGTGGTGGAGGGCGGAGGGAGGGAGCGTCGCGAGCGGCGGCGGCAGCGGCAGCGACGACCGGGCTGCATCGCGGCGACGCTCGGCGCCGTCGCCCCGCGGCGGTAACAAGGCGCTCGAAATCGTGCCAGCGGGCCAACGCCCCCCACCGCGCCCCGCCGCGCGGAGCAGCGCCGCGGCCGCCCGGAGGACTATAAAAATACGAAACACTGCCGGAAAAGAGGGCGAGGACGCTCGACGTTGTGGCGCCGAGCCGTGGGCGGGGACGACGGGGGAGGACGCGGGGCGGGACGCGCGCAGCTGCTGCCGGGGACACGGGACGGCTACGCGAGAGGGCGGTGAGAGTGCTCGCACTGCGAAAGAGGGAAAGTTTTAGCAAGAGCGACTGTGTAGAGGGTCTAAGAAGTAGCTACAAGGGCGTGTGGAGCCGCGCGTCAAGGACAACAAAATGTTAGTGAAGGAGAAAAGAGGTAGTCGGAAATAAAAGAAATTGGAATAAAAGAAGACAGAATGAAAGCAGATCCGCATTCATTATCTTCTTCTAAAACTGTGTAGAGCAGAGATATCGTCTAAAATTGACTAGAGAATCAAACACGTCAAATATGAAGTAAAATGGATCATAAATTCACACAGATAAATTAAGATGGCACATTCATTTTCAGAAATGTATGACAATGAGCCTCGAAGGAGACGCGAAGAAGGAATACTTGTACGTATGAGTCGGAACATACCCACGCCAACCTTGACCCAGGGCGTTGCTTACCCTCCCTTCCCCCTCTCCCGGTCCTTCTAGCGCCTCCAACATCCTCTCTCATCCGCTCTCCAGTCTACGCACGTCGCCCGCGCATTATGTAATCGGAACAACAGGCGACGATAAAAAGCAGAGGCGCTGCCGACTGCGCTGAGAGGCGTCGCCGCGCTGCGCGCCTGCGAGGAGGCGCCCAGTGGCGCGGCGCGGCGCGAGGGAGCGGGCGGACGTCGCCCTGTCGATAGAGATCGTCAAATTTACTGGCGGGCCGTATTGCGTCCTTGGAAGCGAGGGTGCGCGCGAGCGTTCCCAAGACCGGTGACCCTCCTCTCCCTCCGCATCCACACTCCTCGCCGCTCCCGCAGTCCCTGCGAGCTCCCCCCCCCCCGCCTGACAAACGGGACGACGCATTTCCTTACGGTGACACGCGCGGCGACGACCTTGGATCGGGTGATGGCGCGGCGCGAGCGAGGAAAGCACTCTCCGCACTCACCGCGCAGCATCTCTCTTTCTCCGTCGTACGGCCGATCGGACGAGCGGCAGTAGCGCGCTCAGTTGACGACGTCCCAGAGGAGCGGCCCACGGCCGGACAAGGCAGCGGCAGATTACGCGCGAATGCAATATCAGCAACGGCGAACGTCTCAATCGAATGGAGAGAGAGGAAATGTACTCGGCTGGAGAAAACTTAATTTGTTCGATGCACTCGGATACGAGCGAGGAATACGGAAACGAGATACGAGGATCATGTTGATCCTTCCCGAGCAGAGGATTTCCTCAGACAACAGCCTGCTCGCGAGAAAGCTGACGCACTGAATTCCTGATGCCGCGTTTCGTCATGAATAGTTGAAAGCTCATTTTCTGAATTTTAAAAATATAATTATATAGTATAAATCATGTGAAATCACTCAAATCATCCATTTGAAAAGAAGCGTCGGATTGCTGTTGATAAGCTAATTACACGTACTTTGTAGCATGGACATATTTGATGTTTGAAATATGAGCAGTTAATCAAACACATTCAGAATTTTACAGAGCAAAACTCAGTACACACATTACAGAGTACTGTTAAACTGTTATTTTTCGCAACATTAGGTAGCGAAAGTGTGTTGAGAGGCTCGGACCAAACACGTGGTCTACAAAAGAGAAACGGCTCATAATGGGGGGGGGGGGTCACCTGGGAAACGTGAGAACGGTCGGGGAAGAGGAGGGTGCAATCGCAAGTACACGCAGCGCGGCGCGCCAGTCGCTGTCCGACACGGAGCCGCACTCCGCCGGCGTCCGACTGCGTCAGGGCGGGGCGGGGCGGGGCGGGGCGGGGCGGGGCGGGGAGCTGGGTGGGTCTCGGATGCTGCAGGGGCGGGGCCAAGGGTCAGGGACGGGATTGCGCGCGCCAGGTGACGGTTCCCGGCCGCGGTGCCCTCTCCCCAGCCTCCAGATCGGTTAGCCCCAGAAGCGACGAGTGTCCTGTCTGGATGGGGCGAGGTTTCGGTGGAACCAGAATGAGGCCAAACACAGATGACTGTGTACATGTTCAAGAGATATGAACAAAAAAGAAAACAATTGCATAACAAGTTATTAAGACGATATTATTAATTAAAAATGTACATTGCAATCTTCAAGTCTTACAGAGTAAAACTGACACTCCTCGTAAGGAAGATCAGAATGGACATAATATCTGACGAGTTCACCAGTACACAACTGTTCGAAGCAGCCGCATAGACTGCCTGCATGAATAACTAGTGGCAGAGTGTTGCTCGAAATAGTAGTTGCACTTTGAAATAGAACATAATGAGAAAGGGTGTATTTTGGAGAGGAGGAGAGCATGTCATAGCGGCGCTGCCAACGGCAGACAGCGTTGCGCATGATGTATCGCTACTCCGAGCGCGCGAGATACGAAGGCGGAAAGTCAGAATGACAGGATGGCTGGACCAGGACGGAAAAGGTCGAGCGAAACGAAACGAAGCTATCGGAATTCGGCTAGGCGAGGCGAGCGCCGTCCACTACGTCAGGCAGAGTTGCAGAATCGCCGCTGCTCTGCGATAAAACTCCACTTAAAAACACACCTCCCTGTACTTTTTGCCGACCCATTCCTCCGGTAACTATTTGTGGATCCGATACCAGAGATGAAAAAGTTCGTACGAAAGGGCGCAAAACAATAGTGAAAGCCTGAAAATTTATCTTGAGGTAAAATACTGCGAGGTTCTAAATTGTCATGCAAGACAGGAGAATTAGCATAAAAAAGTTCTTGTTCCTTTTGTTTCGATATAACTAGTTTGAGTGATGATATACTTTCAGAAATCACGCGAGGATGTAAATAAATACGTTGGTTAAATCTGTGTTGCTATGTGTAACCACTGTATGTCACAAATGTTGTGTGGCAGTGTGTAACCACAATACATCAAAGTAATAAAATATTTGAATACATAAAAGGACACTAGAGCAAATACAACGCAGATGAGAGTTCGAAATAGTAACGTTTTAGATTGTTATTAACGTTATTATGTTAATGTTAGTAATATTATTTAGCAAATAACTGCTGACGTTTGTAAATTGAGGCGATAGTCCCATACAGTATTATGAACTAGTGGTGTCATAGAATGGCACAGACTTTCCCATATTAGTTTTCTACTTCCTTGGGACTGGATTAGCTATTCGGAATTGCCACATACTCATGCCCGCTACCATCTATCGCCGCCCAGTCATTTTTTTTTACATTTTCTCAATTTTTCAGTTACTTAATCGTAGAACGGAAATACTAACTTCATAATATCAAAGAACACAAAAACCTCATCCTATATGGCAATTTTTTTTTTAATTTGCAGACGTTTTTAAGAAAATGGCGTTTAAGCGCTACTAAAAAGAGCGAAATTTGAAGCTCTATTTCACAGAAAATTTTTGAATTTCCAAAAAACTTCTTTTGAAGTCGTTCTAAGCACATTACCTCACAAATACAACAGTGTTTACAAATTGCAGGTAATGTGCATATTAAAGATGTGAGAGATTTTTCAAAAAAAATAATTTTTTGCAATTTTTGAAAAAACAAAAGAATAGAGCAATATGGTGCCATTTTGTACATGGAGGAAGACGCCGAATAAAATTCAAACTTTTGCGAATTTCGAACATTCAGAGCTAACCGTGAAAATAGGACCTTAATAAGTGTATTTTACTCTATTCTTGCAAGAAACGTATTGAAAAACATTGGAGCCGTTTTTGAGGAAATTTCGAAAATGTCTGGGGGGGGCTACATGTAAAGTACCTCCAAAAATTAATTAATGTTTTTCAAAATCGCAGAGGTTTGACTCAGGCGAGATGGACAGGAAAGTTTGTAAAAAATCGTACGCATAGTTTAGGCACTAGTGTGGTTCACACACACCGGACAGACGGACGGACGTACAGACGAGGGACGGACAGACGGACGGACGTTTTTCTTTCAATTTTTCGGTATGAAGGACCTAAAAAATAGGGATTCTGGCTACATCATATGTTAGGGAATTTTTTATTTCTGAATTTAGCAACTGGATTTATCCTCTTTTTCATTATCACGGCCTGGCAAGAAATATTTTCTGTCAAAAATTCGCCTTTTTTTCGCGCACCATTACATAAATTTCCCTATATTACATATATTATTCCGTATATACATACGTATACGGAAAAGTAAAAATCACTTTTACTCAATACGTGAATATTTATATATTCAAAATGTTGAATACGTTTCTAATAAGACTTAATAAGACGTTGTTAATATATTGTTCGAGTAACTCTTTATCGCCTCCGAGTGATGAAAAGATTTGAACCACTCAATGATGCTCCAGGAAACGAATTACTTTCATTATCACTCTTTTCGGAATCCATTTAGCCTTCTAAACCGATCTTTAACGCAATCTTATACGACGTTTCTTTACTCAAACATCACTCGATTAAAATAAAATCATAATGAACACTCGACGACAAAGATACTTTTGTATTCGACAATGATACCACACTTGTTTCTTCCTCACCTGTGAGGTAACTTCCCCAAGAAGAATGTCCTAATTTTGTGCACAGTTCAAAAACCCACTTCGGAGGCGCAACCTTACTTCAAGATTCACTTCCTTCTTAAAACAGTGAGAATACGTCATGGTATTTGAAATGTAAACTGGTTTCCTCAAAACATACACGAAAAGTGTAAACAACAGCATGTTGTATCTTCGGCTTACAACAGCTTATCAATCCTCCAGCAGTGGGTAAATATTTTACTTTGGCGAACGTATTTTCAGCTTCATTGACATGTCCGTCAAAAGGATGTAACGCTGGATACTTGGTGATATATGACGACCTGTATCTTGTTATATATCATCCAAAATACAGTAAAGATCTTTATTGAAAATAAAAAGTATATTTTACTGAAATGCGCGAAGGGAATGAATCACAGGATGAGGTATGGTTAGGGAAGAGAGATTCTTTAAAAAGCCCACTTCAACCACCAATCTTAACTTTCGTTTAAAAATATCATTTTGAGTAAGAACACTCACACTCCTTACTCCTGTTGGACAATATACTTTGTTCTGTTGTAAACACAATGAAAAGAAAGTACGATATCTCATTACATCGTGGTGTCAGTACGGAGCTTGTTTTTGTGTTCGTTATACATAGGTATTAAAAAATATATACCACCGAAATTGAACGAAATTGTTATTTACGATTAAACAGCATTAAATAGAGCTCAGATTATATAATTTAAGTATAAACACCCGTATTACTGTTGTAAGTAAAATAATGTAAGTTGTATATGTTAAGTCACTATTTAGATACATAGATATCTAGGATTTCTGCTTACAAGGTTTATTGCAACCTGGTACCAGTTACTATATTTATACTACGAAAACCCGGCAGATGTTGTTCTGCACTTCATCTCCCTCTTACATCTCGCATCTCCCTTTCTGTCACTCCCTCCTTCCCTCACTCCGTCTCTGTCTCTGCCGCTCTCTGTTCCCTCACATTGACATTTACTTGCACGTCTCTGAGAAATTGAGGTAATATCGGGAAGCGCCAGACCAGAAAAAATGTTTGAGAAGGACTCATTCTGTAGATTACGGTGTGGGAAACGTTTCTTTGAGTCAAAATTTTAGTTTTTAAGGTCCTGGAACGCCTCGTTTAGGAGTTATTTAACGATATAGATTCAAAATGCTGCCGAGTGCGTTGCGGGTTGCATTTGACGTGAATAGTTCTGTTCTACAGCGCCATGTTGTAATAGTTTAGCCATCTATTACAAATGAAATAGGTAGATAACATGAAGTGACCATTGGTTTATGAACCGGGTATAGAACTTTATGTAGAAACTTCCAGAGCGGAATATAGAAAAACAAGTGAAGGTGATCTAAGAGAAAACGAGTATTTCAGGCGAGCATGTGAACGCCGTGGTTAATTAATGGTTGCATGTTACTAGTCAACGCACAAAATTATAAGGAACACAATAAAGTTTGTTTCAGCTAAATCGGGTCACAGAAACGCATAATATCGCGAGTTTTGTGATCATGACATTGATTTTAACATGTTACAGAACTAAAACAACAATGGTCGTGACGTCCCTTCAGAAAAGTTTGGATATATTAATAAATTAAACGAAAACTAGTGTGTCTACCGAGATTTGGCATATACCAAAGTATTCCGTGGGATACGGGCCAAATTATAAACGTGGTGACACAATTTTAGGACGCCGAACATTAATAGATAAACATTATGTTACATGAGTTAATTGAGAAATAAACGAGCGATGTTTGTAGGCATGAGACGCACGAAAAAGCATTCTTTTAACAAAATGAAGCGAGAAAAGTGATGTCTAAGAAGTGGAATGGATACGAAATTTTAATTGGGAATTTTACAATATAATAAGACAATCCAGGAAGTGTTAGAAATTAATAATAAACTATTTTTATAAGTTATAAAGCAGAAGACAGTAGAGGCGCTATTGTTTTGTTCGGAAAAAAAGCTATAAATGCTTTAGGACAACAATGGGAGAGAGACGAGGGAATAGCTTGGTAGCGAGAGGCAGAATCCGCGTCGCTTGTTGCAAGAATAATTTTAAAAAATTTGGATTGTAATTTTTGATGAAGTGTTCTCTTCTGGACTCGTACTAGTGAACTATTATAAACTGTGAGAGGAGTGAATAACTTCGTGGCGAGTTGTACTCCGCGTCACTCGTGATATTATTTTAACACGCGAACTTATAAAATTTCGAGAAGGTGTTGCTCCTTCGGGCTTGTATTCGCAAGGTGGCGGAACTGTATGCCGTGTGATGTGAACTATTTTAGTGGTAATATATAAAGCTATGCCACGCGCGATCCTAATTTTGAGTTTTGTGAATTTTGAAAGTTTTTCCACTAATGTTTGGAACTGGTGTTACTTCGACCATTGAAAAATCGAAGCGGGTGTCGCCGAACGAGGTGTGCCGAGGTGCAGCAGACTCGAGCGCGTCTTTGCATATCGTCGCCGTGGTCAGTGCCAATTTGGGGGGCACTGGTAATTCGGCGCTAGCAGGCAGCAGTGGAGCAGAGTTCTTACGCATGACGGCGTGAGATCGTGTGTGTGTGGACCTGGTCGCCGCTTGGTTAACAACGCAAGGGAAGTGGAATATTTTTTTTTGTTTTGCAACACTCCAGTGAAGTCAATGACTTTGATTTCTTTGCTCTTGGGAAGAATAAATGGTTTACAAAGCCAAAACTGGAAACATTTTGGGGGGGATTGCAATGTAATGGGTGTGGCCACAGTATTGAGCTCATTATTTCGTAATAACATTTGGGTATAATATGTTTATTGATTTTTGTGATTTTTATGATATCGTGTTTTGTTGATGTGTGGTATTGATTCTTTTATGAGGGTATTAATGTTTCTGTTGGTTAAAAGAAAATAAACAAACGAGATTTTGAGTTCTCGTTTTGATGTTACGTAACCGGTGTTTTTATCACATAGCTAGCTGATCCTGGTCCCTGCATTGGCGTGGCGCTTGTGTTCTGTAGAGAACAAATCACGGCCCGCCCTGATAAATTTATGTAAACAGGAAAACTCCGGATAGTAAAAAGGGGGGGCACAGTGGTGTGCATTGTAGATATTACAGGTGATCAGCAAGGAAGTTTTTCGTGATCAACAATAGGAGTTGAGAGGGGAGATTTTCATTACATTAGTGCCCAGTTCGTAGGGCGTTTTAGTAAATAGGAAAGGGAGTTTTTTCGTTGCATTGGCGCCTGTTTAGTGGCGTGATCGATATCAGTACAAGTGAGAGGGGGTTTTTCGTTACATTGGCGCCCAATTCGTGGGGCGTGATTAGCAAACGCAACGCCGGGGTAGGAAACCAGGACAGGTTGTTAATAGCTAGCACGTGATAAAGAAATATAACAAAAATGGAAACACGAAGTGGCAAACTAATTAGCATCAGGGAAGGATCTGATTCCGAGACGATATCTGCTTGTGACGATGGTGAGGATTATCAGCGGTTACCAAATTTGGAGGTCGAAGGGGAAGATAATGTCGCGTTAGTCGCGAATGAAATGGCTGTTGGTCAGGTAGTGGGGGATGGGGGTCATGATCCCGGTGAAGTAGCGCGTACCACAGCTGAAGAACGAGGCGTTACAGAGTCGAGTCTGAATGCTTTGTTACAGTTGTTAATGGCAGAAATAAAATCGGATAATGCCCGTCGAGAAAACAATTTGCAAGCCAAGATAGAAGAAAGTAATGTTAATTTGCGCCAGCAAATGGTAGAGAATAATATCAGTTTGGAGAGTAAATAGAGGGCAGAATGGAGTCATTAGATTCTGCATTATTGGCAATCCGGAACGACGTCAGTGGCTTGAGAACCGAGACGTTTGCGAAGATTTCCAAGTTGGAAAACGACGCGAAGATCGCTGAAGAAAAGATAGAATCGCGGTTCGCAGTCCAGGAATCCGTTAATATGCAATTTAGCGCAGAAGTGGGCAAAGTCAGTCGTCCGTATTAGCCGTCCAACAGGTGGTAGACGGACATCACCGCCCAGTTCGATGACATTAACAAAATTTGCAGGTCGTTAAAGAAAACAACACAACGGCAGGACGCCGCGATTAATATTACTCGAGGATTCCATGAACGGGATAGGCGAGAACATTATGTCAACAGTTCAAAGAGAAATCAGTAATCTGAGGCCGGATGAATTAGAACAAACAAGAAGTGTCAATGAAATGCTCTCCAAAAAGGTAACTGAGTTATGAAGAACGTATGTACGCGGCGCAGAGGTCTGCGAATGTTGGGAACGTTGTCAGTCACGCGGCACTCCCGAATTATTTACGCTTCCACGGAGAAAGCAAGGAACAGCCGTATTCTTTTCTAACGGCGTTAGAAAATTATTTTCTTGTGAACGGTACGCCTGAGACGATGAAATTAAGATTCGTGGAGGAGGCGTTAAGTTCGAAGGCCCAGTATTGGTGGCAGGCTCTTACACCGACTCCGAGAAGTTATGAAGAGTGGAGGGGGAAATCTTAGAGCGTTATTGGAACCAGCATCATCGGTTCGAGTTAAGATATCGCTTGATGTCGGAAAAGTACCGGAAGGGAAGTGCAGAAAGCATGTGCGATTTCGTGACGCGCAAAGTAAGTGCGTTCAAGATTTGTAGCGAGAATTTCGATCCCGCTGAAATTATTAGAATATTGATACGACAGATGCCGGGTAACGTCCGTAACTTGTTATGGAATAATATGCCGGAAAACAATAGATGAGCTGATCGAGCGTGTTAGTCGGTTCGATCAGACGAATGATGGAAATGACCAAGATTCCCCAAATGAGAGGTCACGCTTTGGTAATAATGGGGGCGGTACGAATGGATATAACGGCACGAAGTACCGACAGGAAAATGTATGCGCGGTTGAAGTGCGCACGGGAGAGAAAGCGCCAAGACAAGGTAAGCCACAAGGTGGGCCGTCACAACAGCAACCAAAACCAAAGAAAATGGTGGGGGTCGTCAAGATATGAACCAAGGTGAATCGGAAGCAAAGAGGAATGTAGACAGAAGGCCGGAAAACTAGATAGCTTTGGTGCGGGAGGGTGGCCCGAACCAAATGACGTGGAAGGGAATCAGGTTACTGGTACTAGCAACAACAAGTGTAATGGTCGCGGGAGATGAATTGCTTCGTGAAGAAACAATGGAAGGTGCGAAGCCGAGCAAGTGTTTAGTGTTGAAGGGCACGTGCTATGGGAGACAGGTGTATGCGTTGGTAGATACGGGAAGTAGCATCAGTGCAATATCTGAAGAATTGTGTGAGGAGTTGAAGAGGGATGGACAAGAGCTGGTTGAATTACCAACGCGGAAGCTAAGGGTCGTGATGGCGAACCGGAAGGCAGCAAGTACCACGGGAAGACAAGTTTGGTTGGAATTCTGCGTGGAGGGACTGACCATCGAGGTAGCGGCAATAGTGTCCGAGGACTCGTACGCGAGATTATCATCGGAATGGACGCATTAAGGGCCTACCAAGCCGTCGTAGACGTAAGCACAGGTGTAATTACATTACGGTTACGAGGTTGTATTGGTGGTGGCTTAGTGGTCGCTGAAGATGATGAGGCGGCGGTCGATGGGGACGAAGTGCAGGCTTCGATGGAAGAGGTTCTCCAGGGCGTGGAACGTGCTGTGGAAGGTGTCGTTGACAAAGAGAACGGCCCGGAAGAAATTCGGCAACTCTTGGAAAGGTTTGTAGACGTGTTTCACGAGTCATCAGAGGCAGTGAGAGGTTATAAATTTCGGTTGGAGATCAGTGATGCTACACCGTTTGTGACGAAGCAATACCCTATCCCATACGCGCACCGGGCACAAGTGCGACAATTGATAGCTGAAATGGAACAGAAGGGCATCATTAAGAGGGCTATCACTCCATATGTAAGTCCATTAGTAGTCGTGGCAAAGAAGAATGGCAGTATAAGGATTTGCCTCGACGCACGAAAGTTGAATGCCGTAACGATTCCCCGCTACGAAGCACCACCCACCATTAATGATATGATCGTGAAGTTAGGAGGGGCGGCTATCTTTAGCGCCTTGATTTTTCGTCAGCGTATTGGCAAATTGCAGTTGAATCCGGATCCCAGAAATATATCAGTTTTAGGTTCGAGGGAACTGTATATTCATTTACACGGTTGCCATTCGGATTGAAGAACTCGGGGGCGGCGTTAATCCGCTACTTGGATGACGTCATCCCGGCTGAGTTGAAGGAGACGTTAATAACGTATGTGGATGACATCGTGTTATTTTCACCAGATTTAAAGGCGCATTTGCGAGATTTAAGGCAATTGTTTGAGATTTTTCGAACCTACAACCTGAAATTAAATATAGAAAATGTAAGTTTTGTCAACTTAAAGTACAATTTATGGGACACGAAATTTCCGGTGAGGGGATCGAGATTCAGGAATGTAAAGGGAATGATTCGAAAGTTGCCACCGCCTAAGAATATCCGTGGACTTCGCCGATTGTTCGGTATTTTAAACTATTACTCTCGATTTGTTAAGAACTACTCACAGAAGGTAGTGCCGCTGTTACACTTGCTTCGCAAGGGGAACAGGTGGAATTGGACGCAAACAATGCCAGGAAGCTTACGAACAGCTGCTACGGGCTTTTGAAGAGACGTACGTGGTACGTTACCCCCGACTTCCGTAGGCGAATGTACTTGCAGACGGACAGTAGCGGATCGGCGCTGGGCGCAGTCCTGTTTCAAGTGGGCGATTACGGGAAACCATCAAATTATCTATGACCAATTGAAGAAGGCAGCCAGTCGTGGAAAAGGGGCTCAAGGGCAGTTCTATCGGGGGGTGTATCGCGTAGGTGACAAAGTTCTGGTGAAGTCGCCTCACTCGTCATCGTCCGAGCGGAAATTGTGTCGGAAGTTCTTTCCTATCTTTGAAGGCCCATACGTAATTGAAAAGGTACTAGACAATAACAGTGTTGTTTTGTCGAACCAAGGACATGATTGTGGGGTCCAAAACTGGTTTAATATTAAACCGTATAAAGAAATGGTTGAACGATAGAAGTCAAGGGGGATAGAAGAACGGTTGTTAAGTGTATATTTTGTTGTGTTAAGTATGTAAGTGTATTTTAGTTGTAGTTTTAGTATGTAAGTCATGTTTATAAGCAAGAAAGCAAGATTGGAATAGTGAGTGAGTGAAAGTGCGACAGGTGACAACTCGCGAATTTGTGTCAGGTGAATGTACAATAGGTAGTGCTACGGTCAAGGTGGTGCAACAGGTGCACGTACGATAGGCAGGGTTAGAACCGCAAGTGTGAAGCGTAGCAGGTGCCACTGAGGCCAACAATTGATCAAGACATGACGAGTTTGCTGAGTTAGAGTAGTAGAAGTCGGTACATCGTGACTACGTCAGCGAGTGACCGACGTCTAGGGAGGGGAAGTTGTAATAGTTTAGCCATCTATTACAAATGAAATAGGTAGATAACATGAAGTGACCATTGGTTTATGAACCGGGTATAGAACTTTATGTAGAAACTTCCAGAGCGGAATATAGAAAAACAAGTGAAGGTGATCTAAGAGAAAACGAGTATTTCAGGCGAGCATGTGAACGCCGTGGTTAATTAATGGTTGCATGTTACTAGTCAACGCACAAAATTATAAGGAACACAATAAAGTTTTGTTTCAGCTAAATCGGGTCACAGAAAACGCATAATATCGCGAGTTTTGTGATCATGACATTGATTTTAACATGTTACAGAACTAAAACAACAATGGTCGTGACGTCCCTTCAGAAAAGTTTGGATATATTAATAAATTAAACGAAAACTAGTGTGTCTACCGAGATTTGGCATATACCAAAGTATTCCGTGGGATACGGGCCAAATTATAAACGTGGTGACAACAATTTTAGGACGCCGAACATTAATAGATAAACATTATGTTACATGAGTTAATTGAGAAATAAACGAGCGATGTTTGTAGGCATGAGACGCACGAAAAAGCATTCTTTTTAACAAAATGAAGCGAGAAAAGTGATGTCTAAGAAGTGGAATGGGATACGAAATTTTAATTGGGAATTTTACAATATAATAAGACAATCCAGGAAGTGTTAGAAATTAATAATAAACTATTTTTATAAGTTATAAAGCAGAAGACAGTAGAGGCGCTATTGTTTTGTTCGGAAAAAAGCTATAAATGCTTTAGGACAACAATGGGAGAGAGACGAGGGAATAGCTTGGTAGCGAGAGGCAGAATCCGCGTCGCTTGTTGCAAGAATAATTTTAAAAAATTTGGATTTGTAATTTTTGATGAAGTGTTCTCTTCTGGACTCGTACTAGTGAACTATTATAAACTGTGAGAGGAGTGAATAACTTCGTGGCGAGTTGTACTCCGCGTCACTCGTGATATTATTTTAACACGCGAACTTATAAAATTTCGAGAAGGTGTTGCTCCTTCGGGCTTGTATTCGCAAGGTGGCGGAACTGTATGCCGTGTGATGTGAACTATTTTAGTGGTAATATATAAAGCTATGCCACGCGCGATCCTAATTTTGAGTTTTGTGAATTTTGAAAGTTTTTCCACTAATGTTTGGAACTGGTGTTACTTCGACCATTGAAAAATCGAAGCGGGTGTCGCCGAACGAGGTGTGCCGAGGTGCAGCAGACTCGAGCGCGTCTTTGCATATCGTCGCCGTGGTCAGTGCCAATTTGGGGGGCACTGGTAATTCGGCGCTAGCAGGCAGCAGTGGAGCAGAGTTCTTACGCATGACGGCGTGAGATCGTGTGTGTGTGGACCTGGTCGCCGCTTGGTTAACAACGCAAGGGAAGTGGAATATTTTTTTTTGTTTTGCAACACTCCAGTGAAGTCAATGACTTTGATTTCTTTGCTCTTGGGAAGAATAAATGGTTTACAAAGCCAAAACTGGAAACATTTTGGGGGGGATTGCAATGTAATGGGTGTGGCCACAGTATGAGCTCATTATTTCGTAATAACATTTGGGTATAATATGTTTATTGATTTTTGTGATTTTTATGATATCGTGTTTTGTTGATGTTGTGTGGTATTGATTCTTTTATGAGGGTATTAATGTTTCTGTTGGTTAAAAGAAAATAAACAAACGAGATTTTGAGTTCTCGTTTTGATGTTACGTAACCGGTGTTTTTATCACATAGCTAGCTGATCCTGGTCCCTGCATTGGCGTGGCGCTTGTGTTCTGTAGAGAACAAATCACGGCCCGCCCTGATAAATTTATGTAAACAGGAAAACTCCGGATAGTAAAAAGGGGGGGCACAGTGGTGTGCATTGTAGATATTACAGGTGATCAGCAAGGAAGTTTTTCGTGATCAACAATAGGAGTTGAGAGGGGAGATTTTCATTACATTAGTGCCCAGTTCGTAGGGCGTTTTAGTAAATAGGAAAGGGGGTTTTTTCGTTGCATTGGCGCCTGTTTAGTGGGCGTGATCGATATCAGTACAAGTGAGAGGGGGTTTTTCGTTACAATGTAGTGGAGTTACAATAGAATTAACAGCACATAAACCTTGTGGGTGACCTTGTGAGAACCTTGTGAGAACATTTTGAAGACGTTCAGCGTCATATAAGCACTCCAAAAAATCAAGATATTCTATTCAAATTCGCAGGGCCTTGGGTTCGGTGAGATAAATTGGGTAATAGCAATTTTGCAGAAAAGCGTCTTAACCGTTAGCGATAGAATTGCCCATGGACCGGCAGTCGGACCGACGAACAGACGGATCGACGAACAGACGGGACGGACCGACGAACAGACGGACGGATGAACGAACAGACGGAGGACGATCGAACAGACGGACGAACAAACAGATGGACAGATGGACGAACAGACGGATGGAGGAACAGACGGAAGGACGAACACGCGGAGGTCTGGAAAATGGACGTTTTGCCGTAAATCAATTTTTCGGTACCAAGAAACAATAAAAATGGGATTCTGACTATCCCAAGTGTTAAGGGAAGAAACCCATTGGAACCAAATTTCTTCATTTCTTCGATTCGCCAGAACGCGATCGCCACTTTCCGCTTCACTTTACTACGTAAATACGAGAAAGGCGAGAAAGTAAAAGAACTTTAAATGGTTGGTCTGCGTTGTTTAAAAAAAATCCAAAAACATACTAATCAAGAATTCTAAAAATAAACCATTTGTAATCAATATAAATTTAAACGGCAATATAATAATATATAATGAATAAACGGTAATAATAACAACAAAAAGAGGATCACGAAATTAGCTGAAACTATTAGGCAGGCAATAGATCACTGACATTTAAAAATAACAAAACAGTGGTCGAGGAGGACAAAGTTTCTGAAATACGACGCGGGAGCTTCGCAGGTAGGTCTGGGAGGTCGTGCTCGCCCATGGCGACGCGCGCCACGTCAAAGCTGCGCGCAGAAGAATAAGTTGGTCGTACGTGTCGTGCGGAAGGCGCTCAGTAGGCGCCGAGGAGGGCTCAAATGAAAGATCAGACGCGGCGTCTAAGAAGAATTTCCCGGCGGGGCGCGGAGATCAGAGGGCGCGCGCAACCAGAAGCAACGCGAGGCGACGGAGCGGAGAGGAGCGGAGAGCGGGAGCGGGAGCGGCGCGACGAGAGGACACAAGTAGCATGCACGAAGGGGCAGCGGGAGGGAAAGAGAAGCGGCGGTCATAGCGTTTCCGGGGATAAGAGACTGCGCCAAAACATTTGGGTGTGGATTGCAATAGTAGAATAAGGCAAATGACAAGGAGAAAGCAGACATGAAGGCGGCAACCAGACGAAGATAGCTAAAACAAGAAGTAAAAAAGGAAATAACTGGAAGTAATAATTGAGAGTTCAGCGAACAGTAGCGAATTGTGGATTCTTAACCCGAGAGAGGTGGCGTGGGCTCTCTTGTGACCCCACGTATCTTTGCTTAGCTGCAGTTGCCTAATTTAGCGAGTCAGAAGCTTTACATTTCACATACCTTTCACCACATTCTTTAGCTTTTGTCCAAAAGATTTTCAAAATTTTATAAGTAATAATTCATTTATAAATATTTGTGAAACCAATACAAACATTCTAAATTTCGTACTTTTTCTAAATTGTATTGATTGGCTTTGAAGTATTTTCAATAAATTGTTTGTTTTTATGTGAGATAATGTTAGAAAATGAATCTTACTGAATTTTCTGATACACTTTGTCGTTGAAATATTAAGGAAAACGTAAATGGAGTCATTACATAACATGAAATATAAATTATAATTTTGCCCTTTTATTTGTTTCAATTCATTTACGTTTGTTTATAATAGTGAATTAAGTTAATACGACCTTATAAATGATTGATTAGGATTAAAGTAACTAATTTCGCACTTATTTCTTGCTAAATATAATTTTATAAAGAAATAACTTAAGGGGTCAGAAATGACCCCGCGCCACCTCTAACGTAACTCCGACAACCGCCACCTCTCCAGGGTTAATGGCACAACTATTCACCTTTACCGTATTAGAAAATGGTGAGGCCTTTAACTGAAGGAGAATCTGGAGAGATCAGACGCACTAGGCCGTGAAGGGCTCTCTCAATCCCGGTCTCAATAACTTGCCACCCTCGACGACACGGCCGACTCTTGCCTCTTCTGAGTCACTCCATTCCATTTCATTTTGACACGATCAGAGAGGGAAGTTTTGACAAGCAAAAGTCAAGGAAACAGATTAATTAATGGAACACAGATATTCTCGCTTCGACGGAAATTAATGAGTGATAATCACTGAAATGAGCACGTTTACATTTAAGAGAATTTAATTAATATTTGATAACACAAATATTTCATTTAAGGCTTATATAATAGCAATCGAAATTCGTAATTCATTCTTCATTCGAATTTGCTTTGGTTCATTTTTGGATACTTTAGTCGATTCACAGTAAGTGATCATGATTAATATATGAGAATAAACGAAGTAAAATATTTCGTAAAGTGCTCGCACAATGAACTCACTAAATGAAAATAATTCACATTTACTTCTGATAACAGTTTCTTTCCTTTTGAAGATCACGAGAAAAATTAATATTCTCCAATCAATTCATATTGATAGAAGAATATTAATTTTTCAGGTATCAAAAGATTTATATACAATTCGATAATTTCAAAATACTTTTTCTGAGTATCAAAAGAATCTAAAGATAGTTTCTCAGGATATGGTATAAAGGAACGTCAAAAGATGTTGGTAGTTCACTAGGCCAATCTCCTACAATGCCAATGTAAATAGTTAAAACATTGTGTAAATATACCCGCAAGTCCGTGTTTGTTGAAAAGACTGAATCCTGTACACATGCACCAAGAGACATCTCTCACACATGCAACAAGCGACTAACTTTCCAGTAAACTATTTAAGTTTGAAAAAACTGCATAAACATCGTAACATCAGAACAGCATATGGCCATGAGCCTCTTCAACTGTACAGCACGAGGAGGTATGAGCACGCCCCACCCATTGGAAGGCGAATTATTCCGGTGTAAGCTGCGCGAGTGGACGTGGGGCCGCCGTGGACCCCCGCGAGGCAGGGGGGGCGGGGGCGAAGGCGCGAGGGGGCGGGGGCGCCCGGCAGGCAGAGGGCGGAGGGCGCGCGCGGGCCGCGGAGCCCTGCCAAGCCGGTCGCGCCCGGAGCGGCGATAAATAATGATAATTTTGGCGCCGCTATTAGCAGCCAGTTAGCGCGTGTAATCCGTAAATCTGGCGACGCGGCGGCGGAGGCGGAGGCGCCGCAAGCGATTGTGAGGGCAGCCCGGGGCAGGGAGTTGGGGTCAGCCGGAGCGGGGGAGGGGAAGCGGCCGCACACGACAGTCGACGCCCACGCAATAGGCTAGTACATGAGGGGGAGAGCGGCAATGAGGTGGCAGTGTGGGGCCAATGAACATTATTGGAGCGGATGGGACTGCATGCTGCGGCATTATTCAATACATGGAGAATGACCCTCGGAAGCACTAGAGAAACGTGATCGTGGTCGAAAGAATCTACGATAGGCCATTACTACTGACAGTTGAAATTCACTTATGAGACATTCAGTGTGTAATTGGTGCTAGACATACTACCTGCCTTATCTTCGAAAATAGTGCGGGTTGGACACCTAGCATGTTCAAGACGTAAGTGCAACAAAATGGAGGTGTTAAGCACGCCAAAAATTATGTTTGCAGAGACTCTTCTGGTAGAGCTTTGAAAATATGAAAATGGTACAAAGTTTGAACCATGTGTAAGCTGTGTAGATGGGTAAAAAGGCCGAGGAAACAGCAGCTCCGTCGGCGACGAAGGCAGCTGCTGCAGCAGGTATGGAAGTGGGAGCAGCGCCCTCCCCCGCCCCCTGAGGTGGTCGCAGCGTTGGCGACGGCGGCAGCGGCGGCGGCGCCAGCGCCACCGCGCCGGGCCCCTCGGGGTCTGCCGGGCGTGTGGCAGGATTTACAAGATTATTATGTTTGTGCCCGGTTATATTGTCACGCAATTCTCGGGGTCTGGGAACGCCCTGCCCTTTCGCCCGGCTAACTCCATCTGCATACGGACGCGCGCGGGCGTTGGTGCTGGCGGTGGTGCTGGCGTGGGCGTGGGCGGGGCTAAGGCTAAGAGGCCTCTCGCCTGCCAGGAACGCGGGCGCTGCTGAAATGAACCTTCCGCCACGGCGGGACGTCAACGATGTGCCTGTGCTGACTGGCCACGCAGCAGTGTTATTTTTAGAAGCTATGTATTGAGGTTTTCCTGGAATTTTATTAGGCATGCAAGACTGCTACGTTGCTTTACGCTATTACATAAAAAATTCAGAATTATTTTCGCTGAGTAGAAGCGTTGGGCTCTGGCACACAATTTCGAGAAAGCTATGTAAAAACAGGACGAAATATGCAATGTAAAACAAGCAGAACATAAACATCAACGGCAGACAAAATTTCTTTTAATTCACCAGAAAGTGTCTGGTGGTAAACGCATACTGTAATAAAACATTTTTATTTTGTACTGAAACACCATGAGAGATCGATTTCATAGAGATTTCAGATGAACACACTTGATAAAGAGTTTTCCGTTTTCGCACATCTTTCATTACCGCGGGCGTGTTCATAAAGTCACAGAGCTGCATTTAAAATCCATTTTTATAACAATACTAGCATGTTTCATGAAGTTTATTCTTGTTCATAAATGGTGGTCTATCTGACAGTGTTTCTACAACTAACTCTCTCTTGACATACGAATCTCGAGATTGAAACTTAAAACAACTGAAAATATCATCGCCTAAAGAAGGCTAATTAACAATCATAATATTTACTATTACTTAATCACATACAAATCACCAGATATTTTTATTTTTCTTTGATCGATTTTTGAATGTCAACAATCCTTTTGAAATCAAGAAATACGCGAAGATAATTTTTACATATGTATCAGTCCGATCTGCTGTCCTATCACATACAGGTTAAAATAGCGATTCGAACGTTGTTTCGTTCCCTCCGCGAGGGAGCGAGAAAACTAAAAGCGAACCAAGTAAGCGCGCGTCTTTCCTCGACAGCGTCCGAGCGTTGCCCGGGAGCCGCCTGCGCGCCGGCCGGCATTTGCGCATGCGCCGGGGGACGCCAGCGCGCTGAATAAATTATGAAGAATTAAGCAGGGCCCTCCGCGATACCATCGCGCGCGCATATTTCAGCTTATAATTCCACGAGAATAAATCAATGAAGATTTAGAATAAATACAGTACGCTCGCGCCGTCCCTTGTTCCGCGCGCTCCACACCCCCTTCCTCCCTTCCCCACGTCATCCCCCAGCGCGCTCCATCCCGTCCCCGCCTCCTCCGGCAGCCCCGCACCCGGGCCCGAGCGCAAATTCAATATCGCCCGCTCTGAAATATTTATTGCTGCAAAGAGGGCGCACGGTCGAGTTCGGAAATGAATGGAAGGTTTCCAATAAAGACACGTTTTTTAGTTAAAAGCTTCTGGCCGATACAGACAATTACGTGCGTCTACAAAGGAGCGGAAATTCTTAATTGCAGGGCAGAGAGCGACGGCGGCGGCTACCGGAGGCAGCGGTGGCGGCGGTGGCGCGTTGTGCACGAGAGGGAAGGAGAGAGAGCGAGAGAGATGGCTCGGTCCGGGGAAACTAATTTGGAAGCAATTCTCCGAGATACGCGGCCGGGCGTCACGTGTGCGGCGAGGCGCGACGGGAGAAGCCGCGAGGGCGCTACGTGCGACGCGCGGCGCGACGGCCCGCTTGCTGGCTTCGTTGCTGCCCCGACGCGCCGCGCCGCGCCGCGCCACTTCGGAGAGCGCCTTCTGTTCTCGGGGCGAGACAGAATAAATTCTTTGGCGGCGCACTTTTCAAGCATTTCACTGTCGCGCAACTTAACCCAAGGTTTCACCTTCTGTTCAAACGCTTTTGTAACATTGCACTTCGAAAAGTTACAACTAAAATTGTCTGTAAAATTAAACTGGGAGGCATACAACACAAATTTCATTTAAAAATTCTAAATCATTCTAAAATTCTCCAAACATATTACTCACAAATGTACGCGTATTTTTCGCCATCGGTATATTACCGAGAATGTCAAGAACTTCTAGTCTAGAGGAACAAGAAAAAATCCGGCCATTAATACACACAACGTAACTGAATACAATTGCACAAGTATGTAATTCAATTTTACAAGTAATTTGTAAAATTCTTAATTTGTCGGTTTTAAGTTCTAAAAAGAAAATATTATATCCAATATTTGCTGTAAAAATAGGAAATTGGTATATAGCACTATATTAATAGCACTCTGACTACAGAAATTAGGAAATTAATTAAGGGAAAATTTGAAGTACAAAGGAATACTTAATTCTGAATATCCCTTTCAGAAAGAAAAGCGAACTCAAAAGAAAACTTCATACCGTCTACCTTGACACGTCAATATATACGTATTTCTTGTACGAATTCGTTATTTTACGAATACATTTTAGAAATTCAGCGGTGCTGATTCAAAGAGAATGTTATGTAAATGTCATTTAAAGTGAGTAGACGATAACAATCCAGCAACACATTAAATCAGCTCTCAAATATCGATGCTAGCGCCTGTTGAATTAACCACAAAATCACAGAGGTTAGCGGATTTCGGAAAACCCTGTTTCCATGCATAGTGGGAAGCAATCGAAGTTCGGTGTAGCATCACTAATTGCTGAATGCGGATATGGTAAAGTCGGTTCAAAGCAATAAAAATGGAAAACATACTTCCCTTCATTTTTATTCATATGAATATCACTGTCTGGCTAACAAACACTAAACAGAAAAAACAAATTTATTGAAAATAAACTGAAAATATATAGGGTACACGTAAAGCATTGTTTATTCGACTTTCGTTTTCACTTTTTCCATGGTCTACAACTATATTTTTTCTACACGAGTCCATGATTTGAGTTGCAATTACCCAAACCATTTGCATTTATTATTTAAGATATTACGCACTCGCAACGCATCCTCGAGCGTGTCGGCAACACCATGAAAAAATGATTAATTTACCTGTCAGATTCTAATATCATAAGAGGAATCTTTTAAGAGATAGGTTATTCCAATTCTACTACAAGTTAAAAACTTGGGAATTAGTCTCCTGTACCTGCACGCACGTCTCCTGTATCTATCACTGTAAATAACAAAGATTAAAAAACAACTTCCACATTAACATAATGTGCCTAAAGCACCTGGAGTTTCATAGTCAAAGACACTAGTACAGCGATAATATTGCAGGAAAAGTGAAGTACTTGAAGAGCTCTACTTCCCCATAGAGGGCTGTTGAGCGCTGAGCTACGGCATTCGCGTCTCCAGGCGGGGGCCATTGACCGTAGCGCGTCTCCAGGAGATTCTTGCGGGCCATTACACGTGCGCGCGACCTCGACGAGCGCCGACCACGCCCACACCGTCCGTCCCAACGGAGAGCGAGTGGACGACTCGGAGAAAACGGAACCGATGGCAGGCAGGGGCAGCTGGAGGGGCACAGTAAGATGAAAAGGCAAGGAACGTGTGGAATTAGATATATCAGCAGAGTCTTTGCATATTTTACAAGAGCTTGTTGGTTAATGACTCAAATCAGCGATAATTGTGATGAAACATGGAAGATCTGCGTTAGGGAATTCAACGAAACCAAATACAATTTGTTTAATAAAACCCCAATAATAATGTCTAATGAAGGAGGAGTGGCCACTATGAAATTTGATACCACTGTATTTATAAGAGGCCTAATGTTAAGTCAACGAAATGCTACGTTTGTATACTGTATTGATCATTATAATTAAAGAATAGGTATTTTCTTGAAAAAGAAGTTTTGCGGGTTTCAGAGGCAGGTAAAATGTGCAGAGATTTATATTTTTCTATATTTATGTTATAATTACAACCAGGGTAATATAAAACTATGAGTATCCAAGCTGGTAGTAAATACATTTTCAGGCGGCAACTTGATAAAATAGAAAAATAAAAACAAATTCCGAGATAAAAGTAGGAATGTATGAATTTAGGAATATAAGCTATTCCAGGAATTGTAAGCGTTTATTTTATCTGAGTGTATGCATTTCAAGCCATTTCAACAATAATCTGGTGTAAATGAAGGCTTTCAAATAAGAAAAATTCTTTAAAATGTTCAAAATGTGCATTAGGTATTTAATGCGGTAGCAGTACAAGCAGGAGAAGTCGAGAAGAGAGCAGAGATTGGAGATGGAATTGACGGCGACAGACCATAGTTTGCGGAGGCATCTGCGAGCTGTGGGGAGGTGGCGAAGCCAAGTCCCTCGGACGACGAAGCGCAGGTGGCGTCCTCGAGAATAAAAACGTTTCCGAGAAGCTTTCGAGGAGGTTCGGGCGGGGCGAGGACGAGCGCGGAAGTCATGGGCGACGCGGGGCGAGGCGGGGCGGGGCGGGGAGAGCATGGCACGGGCCTTCACCTCTACGACCCGGTCGTTCCCTGAAATCACCGTCCGCAGACTCGCCCGTCGCGACGGCACGGCCGCCCGTCGTGCTCGACAGCGTTCCGGCTTCCGGACCCCCCGCGCCGACGGAGAAGCTGCTCAAAGCTCTAGCTACATCGTTCTCGCGCTGGCAGCTAGCAACTCACGCAAGGGACATGGTCTCTGCATGAGAACGCCTGTCGTTCTTTTTCTGTTTGCAAAAAGTCTGCCACACTTCGGCAATGCGCTTAAAAATTCCTGAAATTGACACAAATGCTCACAAAAAAACATTAAAAAACTTATTTTAAAAAATGAATTCTGACGACCCTTTAACATGCAAAAAGTATTATTATAATTGCAAGGGATTATTATATACATAATACGACAATTATCTTCAAAGGGACATTTTGCGGCGATGGAGACCCGTTTGAAAACCAATTGTTCTAAACTGTTCAAAATCTACCAAACATATCTAGTGATTTTGTATGCACTCTGCATTAATAGGTCTACTTCCTTCGACGTTCTGATGATAATAATGATCTGATCTAAGTACGCAAGCGACGAGAGTTTATTGGAAAAAAATAGTGGGATATTTCCAATTAGCAAGCTGGATATTAGCAGGATTGAAAATAAACAATTCGTTAGCGCGAATTTTCTAAAAAAGCAAAATGAGAAGCTTGAGAAATATACGAGCCCATGTGTAAATAGTGTAGCAATATTGCAATAAGTAGGGAAATTTAAAGCTACCCATCCTTCCGGAATCACGAAAGTCTCAGCCATTCGACTCTTTTCCTGGAACCATGACAAATATTCTGAAGTTCTGAAAGCCGGGGAAATTTCACAGAATATTGAAGAATCGTTAAGAAATAAATAACTGAAATTGAAGGCACTTCAGAAATACATCACAAAGCAAACGCTCTTTTTACGGCACGCAGGTAGTACTGGAGACACAGAAAGATGAACGTAATGCGGATACACCTGGCTGCTTAATTTTTCAATATTTCGTACATCCTACTATGATACTTTAAAGATAAGTATTGTTCACGCTGCTATCGCTCTCTTCAAAAAGAACATGAATAAAAACAGAAGCGACAAGTTGAATACTATCAAGTTCTCTGTAACAAATAAAGGGCCAACGGCACTAAAAGAGCTCAGAGAAATAATTAAGTTCCTTTATCTCGCATACAAAAGAAGTTAAATCAGGCGTATTATGGATCGCAAAGAATGAGTGAACCAGATGTACATTAAACAAGAATAGTGACGAAAGACGTCTGAAATGCACGTCCTGGCATCACGTAACGTTCGCACAATGAACTCGATACATTGTGGCAGTGGGCGCAGGACGCCTCCAGGAGCTTCCTGGCGACGCGTGTGAGCCTTTCCGCGCGCGTTGGAACAGGCGCTGGGCGGTGAGGACACCGGCGGGGAGTGCTGTCGGGAGCGTATATACAGCGCGAACGTGTCTGGCGGGCGGGCGGGCGGGCGCGCCGCGACCCAACGCGTTCATTTCCGGGCGCGGGGGTCCGGCACTAAATCCCCTGGGGCGGCTGCGCCCGCCGTCAGGAGAGGAAGGAGGCACCGGAGGACGCCGCGAGGGCGAGGGCCAAGGCGAGCGGGACGCGACGCCACGGCGCGGCTCTCCGGCTTCGACGCCGCGGATGAATATTTGATGGCCAACACACACTTCATAAAGTGGAGAAGCAGCCACGTTGAAATGGTGGCCCACGGCTGTGACACGTAACAAGGCGTTGTATTGGAAACAGTTGCCACGATGGCCACAACACGGGCGATTGAAGAAGTCATGCTGACGAAGAATTAGCGATGAGAGCCGGCAAAGAAAGGGAATTTGAAAAACATATCAAAGAAAATGGCAAGAATGAGTTCTTAACAAAGAAAATAAAATTTGGGGATCTGAGTTCGAAAAATATATGATGAATAAAACATGACGAATAAGACAAAACTACTCATTTTCACATATAATGCAGACGTTAAAGGATATCTTGAAGAATGGACAGAAGTCAAGAATATGGTGGAATTGTTCTGAAAACAAAATATTTTAATAAAACTATATAATTATAGGAGTAATGATAAAACGAATGTGCAAATAGAAATAAATAATACTTCAAAATTGGGGATTATTAAGAATCTTTTACTCTAAAAATACAGTAGTTACAATGATGAATTAAGTCGGACATATCGAGATGTATCATTGGTCAGTCGCGCACGAGATGAAACGCCCAACTTGATCCATAGTCTAAGACCAAAGAGCACAATGTTGCGAGGTCTTGTGACAACACAACGACGACTTGTGGCTTGGCTGTGGCACAAACGTAAGAGGTCTTGGTTGTGGCACATATACTACCCACCCTACACAAGCCTGAACACAGCAGGCGCGCCTTGTCCGATGCGACGCGACATCGGCGGCGGCGGGTGACGCATCGAGCCACCCGGCGTAAGGAGGGAAGCGCGAGGCGCCGCGCGCGGGCGTACGGGGTGGCGAGAAAAGACGAAAAACTTGCGGTGCATGAATTATGTAAACGCTCTACTCCGCTTTCGAATGCGGCGGAGCGACTGCGTTCTCGCAAGCGTCAACGTCGTCGTCGACGGCGGCGGCGGCGGCGGCGGCGGCGGCAGTAGCGGCGAAGGCGGGGGCCGCGGCGGACGTGACGTTGCTAACTTCCGGCGCTCGCGCACCGCAAGAAAGAAGCGAACGCGCGTGCGGTGACGAGCGCATGTGGAGGCGAAGGGAACGTCGCGAAGAAATCTCCTAAGGAAGCGCCAGAAGGCGCGCGGAAGAGCGGGGAGCAAGCGAATTGCGGCGCGTGTGGAACTTCGATACCGTTTCGCTGCCTCCGCGAGAACTTGTTCCAGTAGCGAAATGAACAAAAAAGGTAGATGTATTCCGCCGCCCTACGTTTCAGATAATGCTTTTAGTCAAAAGTTGATTTAATGAAAATACTAAAAATTAACAAGAAAAATAGTGAACCAATTTTGATTATTTATAATTATCGAATTTTTCATAGTGCTAAGCTTAACCGCTTTTTGTGACTGATATGGATAAAAGTCAACGATGTTAAAATTTACATTTTCACTACGAAATATTGTTTAAAAACAAAATTAAAATCACTATTATGAATTGTATCTCATTAATTCAATTACTACCTATTAGAATCAATCTACTGTGTGAAGGGAAACCAGACACATTAACTATATTTCATGAGTAATAAATTCTCCTGGGAACAGAAGTAATCAACAAAACAGAATTGACGTTTTTCGGAGACTTTATTTAATGCACGTATGTGATTTATGAATTTTTGATGTGAAGAGAGCCATTAGAAGGACAGGCGAAGTAATTTCCTCGTTATTGATTAGGCTTCCATCCTGAGAGGGGTGCTGCAAAAAATGAGGTTAGGTAGACTTCCAACATATCATGGCAGAGACCATTGGACATCACGTTTGTATTGATCGCATTAACGTTCTGGGGCATAGTTTTTCGATACGTAATGTTTACTGCTAATTATACGCAAAAGTAGTTTAGGATCAACAGCACCCTTTAATACCTAAATTTTACGATGCATTGCATTCACATATCGGCATAGTAATTTCAGCACAAAAATCTTTTATTTACAAGCACGTTCCAATTACTGCACTGAGCGGTGAAATTGTTAGGCCATTTATGTACAGTGTGTTTGTTGTTGGGATTAAATTTATTTTTTGTGTTTGCAATTGATCGAAAAAAGAAGTACAAAAATCTGATTTTAAAATAAGTATGTTTGAAGGAATTTTACTCAATAACTCACTAATAAGGATCAATCTTTGTTACGTAAAGCAAGTTACACAGAGTACGAATGGGGCAGGCCGCATTTCGGGTAACTTTTTACTTTTTGAAAATTGTAAACAAATAATTATCAATGCAATACTACAAAATTCATGATATTTTCCCTTAATGCAATCTGTTCTTTAAAAGTATATCTTGGAAATAATGTTAATGAAAATATTTAATTTTTGAAATTTGCTAATGCAAATATTCAACTTTTTTTAAAACTTCGGGAAGGGTGTGAATGTTGGGCAGGTGGCGTACGGATAGTGTGAATGACGTGCTGATTCTTGACATAACGTGAATGACGCGTGCCGAGTTCGAATCCCAGTGCAGAAACAAACATTTTCCTGGTTGAAAACACGTTTTCAGGTTCATGTCGTTTTAACATTGCGTGGGCGGTACAAATGTTTTACGAGTGTATTTTGTTCCCTGAATGTGAGAGTTACTTTTTGGAAAATCATTTTGTTTGGTTTTATTCAGCAGGCCCTAGTGTTCCTAATATTGAAATTACGAACTCATATATAATGTTTCGATACTTTGTATGTAACTATCCTAATTTTCATGTTTTATTGTAAATTGAACGATATAATAATAAATCCCAAATTCTGAATTTTATGATCCCATTTCTCTGCGGATGGACCACAAAGTGGTATAAAAGTACTGGAAAACGTAGAATACGCTATAGAAAACACTTATTTCAATTTCATCGTTCAGATAGTGTCAGCACTTTACGTAGAACAGCACCAAACCAGATCAGTACCAATGGGATCTCGTTATTTACTCTCATTATGCTTATTGAAGTGGTAAATAGTCATCTCATAAACTGAAGAAACTGAGGCAAATACATCAATGACCACGATATAGATGCCTTCGTTCGATGTAGAACTTCGATTCGATTCCAAAAACTGCCCGCAATATCAGGAATGTTTTCCTTCAAGGATTCAACTAACGGGAATCTCTAAGAAAACAATTCCTTTTAAGTAATGAAACATTCATCTGCATAACGTCTTATTCCATAAAATATTCGTATTCCACTCGCTCTCTTAGCGAATACATCGCGTGCGTCACATGCAGGAAACTTCCTTTCTGCACGACGCTTGCTTGGCAAGGGACGCCATCTGGACGTCGTCGCTTGATGCCCGCTGGGAGCCTCCTCTCCTTCCCCAAGTCCTCCACGGGGAAGATGACCGAGTGACACTCCGGTTGCGAGAAAGCCCAGAGCTCTGCGTCGAGCGAAGAGAGAAATGAAAAGAAGGGCGAGGAAAATTCACTTCCATGGCTTAGCAAAGAATAATGTCGCTAAGCAGACAAAAGTCGATCTGATTATTTCAAAAAGGATATTAAAATAGATGTGTTGGGCTTCAAATCTTGTTTCATCACACGACGGGCCATTAAAGTTTATTGGTGGATACAATGAAAAGTCAATTTAATTGAAATTTTTAATGTACATGTCTGCTACATTTCATGTTCCGGCAGATTGTTGCATAATGCTTTCAATGTAAGAATGTTTAGGGTTCAAATGTAAGGGTAAGAATGTTTAGGGTTATGTTTAGGGCTCAAATCATTACGCCTATTTCGTACTGGTGTATGTCTCTTTGATCAAATAAGTGATTTTGCAATCAATTATTTAGACTCTCTATTATCCTATCATATAAGGCACATTTGCCCTGCAGCAGCATGAAAGGATCAGTATAACTACAATTGAGAGACAATAAAAAATGTTCATTGGATCAATCGGCGTAATCTTGAGAGGGAAGTAAAAGAAAGAGAGAGAGAGAAAATGTTTTTATAAGAAACGGCATGACCAAGTAACCGAAATGACTCTCATTATTCAAAAAAGTCATGTTTAGTAATTTCAGTAAATACAACTTCACAAAGCAAAGAAATGATTTATGACTTCGAAATCTTAGATCTGGGCATTGATGAAATTAGAGAAAAAAATACATTAATTTGAATCAATTACCCATTACCAAATTCATTAGACCGGGCAGGTAAGTGAGACAAGCAGTAATAATTGTAATGCAGCTAATGGTTGTATTGAATGAGGATATCATCGTTACGTGATTTCCGTGCCAGCGGTGGTCATTACATCGACCCGGATATCTCTGACGACGCCCGGGGCTTGTGTTAGAGGTGAACACAATAAGGGAGACGATGGGGCAGTTCACTGTAATATTGCCATTCAAATGTTCCAGCAAACTGATAAGCACAAATCCGAATTATAACCCTTTCTGCTCATTAGAATAAAAAGATGTTCCAACCACGTCGATGATTACAGATGTTTCGATAAAATACATTTTTGTCACAAAATTACAACTAAGAAAATTATTGCTGTTCATACACGAACATGTTGATGTTATTAAAAAGGTTCTATAAAGTTCTATTAAAACATAGAAAAGAACGTAACACACAATAGAGCGAACTTGTGTTATTTTCTTACCCCAACAATAATGGGATGAAGGAAAAGTAGACCAGCGGAACTGTATATGCACTGGGTTCGTACATCTCACTTTGGACGTTGAACGGTTTTCGCCCTCAAATGCATTTCTAGAAAATGGAAAACCATAAAATTATATGGAACTGACATGAAAGTGAAGCAAGGAATCCAAAAATGAAGATATCGAACGTGAAGTAATTTCACAACGGTGGCGTGTGCGGTTCATTCTGACCGAGACATATGCCAGGAGACAAAAGTGAGGCGCCAAAGAACTTGATACAAAGAAAAAGAGTGTGAGAGAAGTGAAGGGGAAGAGAGGATTGGGGTGTAGGGGTTACAGCGCCAGCAACAAGGCGGCCGCCTCGAAAACGAAGACGGGGTACTTTGCGAGGAAAGATAGGGGTTCGCGCAGACGGGAGGGCGTGTCGGGGTGGGGTGAGGCGGTCCGGGGCGGTGTGGGGCGGGGCGGGGAGGGCACCTGGAAATACAGGTGCGAGCACCGATAAGCGACAGTGCGGGGGCCTGACGGAGGCGGCGGCACCACCGCTTCGCGAATAAGGCTCGCGGAGGTGGGCTCGGCATTGAGGCCAAGAGAAAACGCTAGTGAAACAACGGAGACGGAGAAGTTCCTGAATCGATGAGAAGACCAACTTTACGATATCACATTGATGAGGCGCGGGGTTAGTCGAAGCAAAGAAAATCGGGCAAGTTGTGCGGAAAGATGATGGCTGAGAAATGTTGATATGGGAAAATAACGATAACAGTGATAATGTAGTAGTACTAATTGAGAGGCATACAGAGAGAACAGAGGATAAAATGAAAAACAAGATGAAAATATCTCTTCTTCTTTTACCTTTTTCCCGTCACTAAGGGGTCGGCGCTAATGGGTGCAGGCTTAATTTTTATTAATTTTTCCGCCAATCCATTTTTATACAGATTTGGCGCACGTTTTTCGGCCGGATGCCCTTCCTGACGCCAACCACGAGGGATACACAAGCACATTACACATAGACAACACACAATCACGAACACACAACCATGCTCGAGACGGGATTCGAACCCACGATCCTTGGGTCCAAGATCGCCATGGCACTAATGCTTTAGCGATCTCGGCCACCCGGAATCGGCAAGATGAAAATATAACAGAAGTAAATAAATAATGCAAGGAGCCAAGTTATAAAGAAACAAGGATTGTGACCGTCAAGTGTGATACAAAATAGCCAAGCACAAAATGGTGGATTGATAAAAGGAGAGTTTGGATACTGAGCATCGTGGTGAGGTGGTTGGGAAAAAGAAAGGGAGGGCGTCGTTTTCTTGATTACTGGGCGAAGAGAACAGCAGGATGCCGCTCACGTCCCCTGAACAACCGACGTTGCCGGCCCGTCGCACACCTCTTCCCCGCACCACATCTCCGGCCCGAGGCGGAGACGAAGTCTGACAGGAGCCTAAGGCACGGCACCCGAGCGGCGATATTTTGACGAAGTCTTTGTACTTTGTAACTCCCAACGCCGTAATCTCGCTCGCGCAGAGCCGCAACCTGATGTACCTACGAGGTCGCTGTGCTCCATTATAAATTGGGTCGCTCTTACCTACTAATTTGCACGACCCTTTGCTACCTTATGGCAATTTGGTTTCATCGATTGATCCAAACTTCTACCTTAGATGATAGAAGTTGTGCTCCTCGCAAAGTGGGGCTCAGCGATTAAAGAGAACTTGCATGCCATACAGCTTCGAAAAGTTATTTTCGAAGTCAAAACTGCGCACACAAGGATGTTTGCTATGATAATCGCCTTTCATGAAATATCGAATCGCCCCTTCAGTAGTTAATTTCCTTCCCTGTAGAACGTTTCAATTCTAAATGCCGTTTTATCATGCAAAGCAATTCCTTTGCGAATATATTCGATTTCTCCGCAGATTAATCGACAAAAGCGAATAATGCATTTTCACAGATTGACAATACATTTTCTTGATCTCATGAAAATAAATTATCCTTTCTCATTTTACAGTACTTTTTAAAATATACGATTAGATAATACTTTTTCAATAGCATTCTTTATTTTCGTTTGTATATTGTATTTCTTTATCACCAAAGCTGAACACATGGAAATCATATTTTTAGCGTACACCACAATACTTTTGATAACTTTGAGTAAAGATTGATAAAAAACCTTGGTAGAATTAAAGATTAGTAAAAACGGTACCTAGACTAAGCTGGTGAACATTTTAATCTCACATCACATAAAGAATCAAGTCAGTTGTCCGTAGTAGGGCAATTTAATTTTAGTTTTGGATGTAAGACAGAAAAACAGCCATTAAAGTGTCAACGAACTACCTAGAACATAATAACCAAAGTTTGTGTCTAGAGAATGCAAATTCGCAAGTGAATTGGCTGTCCGAACAAATCATCGCGCATGAACAACCGCTGCTAGTTTGTGGTGCAGGTTTACTCACGACACCGCAGTGGATTCCGCGTTTTCGATTCGGACTCCAAATATAGCAACAGAACTATAAAAGAACCAACAAAGCGAGCAAGCTGGACGAGCGAGAGCGCGCCTCAAACTTGTTTTGCCGGACCGGCGCAATGGAAACAACACCCACCTCCCCCTAGAAAGAAAAATAATTTAGCGCGCGGGAGCTTCAATTTGGAGCGGTAAACAACGGACGATGGCGAATTGTCAAATCGCCGCACCAGCGTCCGAGTGGAAGTGGCGGTTTCGTGCTCCTGCTGCACGCGGTGGGCGGGGGTGGGAGTGCGGCTGGGGGTGGGGGAGGGGTTCTGGCAGCTGCCGCCGCCGCCGCTGCCTTCGCCGCAGGCGCAGACTGCCAATTAGCAGCGCAAACATTCGGGCAGCGCCGCCCGCGGGAAGGGACCCCGACGTACCGGGACGAAAGGACCCACCCACCGTTTGGGGTGACACGAGGCGTGGGGCTAGCTGCCGCCAGTGGCTTGCTCAGGGCTTGCTCCCGAGTCACGTGAGGTGAAATGCGAGATTCCACGCAGAATCAACTCCAAAGTATTTATGAGGATTCAACATATAAGTAATACTATTATTCATCTTAAAAAGAAGAAATAAAATATTGTTTTTACAAAATTTCAAATTAAATTTAATTTTTAAAATTAATTCATCATTTTACGACTTTTCGAAATTTATTTCTCAATTTACATTCATAAACACATGTTCAAAAATTGCAACGATTATTTTAATTTTAGAACATTTTGATTTAATAATGCACTTGAACACTAAAAGAGAAACCACTGTAAATCTTGAGAATCGCCACCTCCGCACATTACAGGGTTGCACAGCATAACTGAATTGAGAGGTGCGAGAGGCGCGAAATCTGCCGGTGACAAACCTACGCGGGTGCTGAACAAATAACGTGAACGAATCGACAGCGATTCGTGGGCAACCGCAGGACACTCCCCTCTGCCCATTAACCACGCGCCGCGGCGACCTTGCTCCGCCGCAATCGCCCCCGCCGCATAATCTTCCCTTCCATGGCGGCGTCGCGTCGGCGTAGCGCGAACGTGCGCGCCGAACGCAAATGTGCGACGACAGGGCGCTCTACACCCGCCCGGCATCCACCTCGTCATTGCCCTCTGTCTCTTCCACTGCTGCCACACTCCACGTCTGTTTCGCCGAGCGGGATCCCCTTCTACTGCCTCTACTACTCGGGACCACACATAGTATCCAAGCCACGGCAAATGTCACATTCACCTGTTTCTACCGCAATCGCTACGCATTCCCGGACGCTATAACTCAACAGCTCATATTGTTGGTGTGCCTACAACTCCAGTAGGCACCCATGTAACATTCTCCGCATATTCCCTCTACATTTCTCACACCTGTTCATCTACATATCAGCGCGCCTCTTAGTATATCTAACAAATGTCACTATTGCAATGTTCATCCTCTCAGTTTTATTTTAAAATCATCACATCAATCATTTTATTGGCGACACAGCCTGATCTCCCCTGCAATATACACAGTTACCCAATACTCCACTCGCCATGAACATCCTTTTCATAATAGCATTTATACTCATCTGAATCTTCCTACCCATGCCCGCTCGTCACACATCGTTGCGCATTTCGAAACTGTCGCCAGAACCATCGTCCCTCCGTATGTCCCGCTACCACCGCCAGCGCAGCTAACGTCCGCGGTCGCCGCTACCGCAGCGTTACCCATAAATTTCCATTAGCAGCCGCCGTAACCCGCGGAACGGACACCCACTATGGGAGGCTTCGGACGATGACGACAATGATTATGATGATGACAGGGATGATTTGTCGACTGCCGCATTCGTTCGAGTGGATTCGAACGTAATGCTCCCGCTCGCCCAGGTAAAAACATGATTGAAAGCTATTGGCGTAATCGGAACACACGGGCCGGATTAGCGACAGCGGGTGCGCGGGCGGGTGGATCCGGGAGCCCGGGGCGGGGACGAGGGCAGCGGGGACGGGGGCGGCGGGGACGGGGGCGGCAGCCGGGGCCACGCGTCGCTGCACCCTGAATTCGTTACCACTCCCGACCCCGCGCCCACCCTCCACCAGCGCGCCACCCCTCACCCCCCGCCCCGCGCCAGCGGGGCTCCGCGCGTCACTCGGCGCGAGTCGCGCGCCAAAACTGCCGAATTAATTGTTAATTACCGACGTGGGAGCGCGCGCACGTTCGCCGCCCGCCTGCGCGCCCGCGAGCAGCGACGGATGTAATTCACAATCAGCCTTGATTAATCGTGATTTAATGAAAAGTGCGGCCCTTCTCCGCGCATACGCTACCTGGGCCAGCCGCCGCCGCTGCTGCTGCTGCTGCTGCTGCTGCTGCTGTTGCTGCTGCTGCTGCCGCTGCCGCATCGCGGCCCTCGCCGCTGCGCTCGCGCCGCCGTTTTAACACCCGCTTTGCCGACGCCCCGGGCGTCGCGCGCCGGGCGAGTGGGGGAAGGGGGCGTGAAGCGACGTGCGGAGGTCAACACAGAGGGAACGAGAGATATGAACTGCGAGGAGTGCGTTTAGGAACGCAAAGTCATTCAAACGGGACAAAACGGTACAACATTCTGCTAATTCCTAACATTTTAAAATGAATAAATTATCACATACCCAACTATAAAAGCTAGTTATTATATAGAAGCAAAGCATTCACAGTGAAGAATAAAAAAAAATCAAATTTGGAAAAGGAAAGAATTATAGAAGGACAGTGCTGCAAGAAGAGAGAACAAGATAAACCAGGCAGAAGTTCACAAATTAATAAACCCAGAAGAGAAATAACGATTGTGGATTCGTTTGTGGCGAACACGATCATGTTTAGCGACGAAACAGTATGTGAATTAGCACACAAAGTGAATCGAATGAGGTATTCCCAGAACCTTAATGGACAAAAAATCTAACAAAAATGTATTCATTAATAATGCACGCAATAATTGAATGAATAACTACGTAATCTCTGATGATGGCATACAATTTTTGAAGACTTTAATTCCATGGATTTAAATGCGCTTACTCAAATGTATGTGGGATTTCTCACATAAAGGGTAAAGAGCTTTGTTCAAAACGAGTTCTCACTCAACAGTTTTTTTCAGAACCTCGCCGCAGAGGAGCAACACTTGGCGACGCGTGGCGCGCGTCGCGGCTGGAGGCGGCGCGGCGCAGGGGGGTGGGGGTGGGGGGCGGGGGCGGGAGGGGCTGGAGAGGCGAAACGCGGAGGGGTGTATCGGTCGGGACTGGGCGGGCAAAGAGCATCGAAACCCTCCATTGGAGCAGAACTGATCGTCTGGCGAGTCGACAGCGCAGCCAACCCTCCTCCCCGCCCCCAGCCATCCCGCCGCCCACGCGCCCGCTCCCTCGCCAGCGATTATTTGCGGCTGCCGAGCACAGCGGTCCTTCGTCAATTGAAATGAAAAATTTAACTCCCTCTCTCTCCGATACTCTCTTCTTTTTCCCTTTTTCAAAATTTCACACGTCGTTTCACACAGACACGTTCGACGCGACCGCGGCGCACTTCTCAAAAGAAACGAACGAGGAGTGGCGGACGCGCAAACGCCGACGCAGGCCGTCAGACGGAACGACGCGCGCGCGTCGCCTGTGACATTTTGCGGACCTTGGAGGCGAAGATAGAATGTTATTTCTTTCGCTCTCTCGAAATATCTCCTTCAAAGGTAATTCTTAGACATTTTTACAATGTCGTATTTTTGTAAGAATGAAAAGTTAATGACTGCAACTGAATGACCATTTCTAGAAATTATTAGCCCTATTAGAAAAAAATAAGGAAGTACTCTTAAGTGCGTGAGCGTTGAGACTCTCTCCCTTATATATGTATGCTGCTTTTAATAATCTAATTATTCATAATGACAATAGGTATCACTATTAACTAAAAGTCACACCACACGTATATGTGTATATATATATATATATATATATATATATATATATATATAGATATAGATATAGATATATATATAACGTATATGTAAATATTACAGCATTAATATATTTGGACATCAATGACATTCATATTTTTTAAACAAAAAATGTACTATTTTGATTCTATCTCGGAAAACCCTTCTTGAAGATGTTACTAGAAGTTATGTCGTTAGATAATCTTTCATGAAAATTACAAAACAGTTTTCGTAGAGACAAGCAAGTATAAAGCTTCTTGTTCAGATTCGGAATCGAAATGGTCCGTAACCGACGGACAGGACGGCATAAACAAGAACCCCTGCCCGATCGAAACTCAGTCTCCGACGGCGCCGTCATCGTCTCCGAAGACGGACGGCGGCGAGCGCGGGAGAGCGCACCTGTCCGGCGCGGTCCTAAGCCGACGGAGGCGGTGCGCGGAACTGCAGCGGCGGCGGCGGCGCTCTGCGGACCGGATAAGACGGCCCTGCTGCCGCATACGGCCCTCAACTTAACTCAAACATTGACACAGTCTTAAGCCTCCGCTCGCTATCGGCCCGCTACCCGCCTCTCCTCCCCGTTCCCGCTGCCGCCACCGCCGCCTCGCGTCCGCGTCGCACCCCGCCCGCTCCCGCTGCCCTAGTTTGCATATCGACGCAAGTTGGGTAGTTAGGCGGAGTTGCGTCCTTGGGTAGGTCCTCCTCCTCCTCGCCGTCGTCGTCGTCACCGTCGTCGCCGAATTCGCGAGGCCGAGGCGTGGAGATCGAGGCGAGGCGAGGCGAAGGGGGCGTATAGGAGGGCCGTTTAATCAGCGCTGGCGCTGGAGTACACAGCGAGCGCAGCGGGGGACCGATCGCCGCCGCCGCCGCCGTCGCTGCTAAGCCACGCGCGGCCCAAGGTGCATTGCGCGACGAGGGACCGTTGCGGCGCTGAAGGCGGCGACTTACTTGTACAAGGGGAGAGGTAGGCAGCCCCTTGGTGCATTTGTGTCGAGCGGGTTTAACTATCCCATAGGGTACCGAGCTGTCTATGTAGTTGTTTCGCGGGTTCATGCAAGACAATGGAATATGAAATCCAAATATGTCTTAACATCATCCCTAACCAATGCGCAATGGTGACATTTTAAAATGAAAACTAAAATAACTTTGAATAACGTATTCCAGAAGAGCGTAACAACACACTTTCTCTTCAGTTTCCGAGGTAGCAGTTTTCTAAGCTTTCTCCGAAAATATGCTCTCAAATTAATTGGCTCAATTATTTCCATAAAGTAACATATTCATAATGTAAACGCTTTATCACAATTCAACCCTTTGAGGAACAAGAGGACATCAAGAGTAATTTAATGATTAATAAACGCACTTTATCTCTCTGAGGATAAAATTTGAAATATTAATGCATATAATTTCAGTATAGTGAATTACGTTTTGAACTATATAAAACATTTCATTCTAATTTAAATGACTACTACTATTAATCATGTTATGATTTCCTTCCTCTTACAGGTGACCATTCTTCTTTGCACCATTCAACCTATTTAGTGCCTCACCTATTGAAACAAAGAGAATTCTGCTTATGAATGTTCTTTGAACGATGTAATTTCGTCATCTGCAACACTTCTGCGTAAACCAAACGGAAAACAATTGTCGGAAAAGATGTCCACTGATTTATCCTTCGCGGGTGGAATAACATACGTTGCATATGGAGAGACAAGATCACCTTGTAACCGGGACAGCTGCACGTATCCGCTAGAACGGACCTCAAGGGAAGCAAAACATCCACTTTAGTGTCATCTTACGTGATGCTGCTTTATAATTACGTCGCTGGCCAGAAGCTTAATAAAAATTGTATCAGATACAAGTGAAGGTAAGAAATAAGGCGAAGGCTAAATGAAGAGCCCTTGAAACGAGGTGGAGGGTGGAATTAAAATGTTCGTAAGAGCGAAACTCACTGACATGGGTAATTGCATGTTCCATCAACTGCCGGGATTACGAACGCCAAACTAAAGTGAAACGATCACCGTAACTGGAGGAACGAACTTGTAGTCCTTTGTGACTATGAACCAGCAGCTTAGATCTTGGCGACAAGTTCTTAAGTACCGGTCGGGAGCAGATGTTAGCAGGATGTGGACGACACGTGGAGGAAGCCAAGTGACTGAAAACGCCACCCATGCTCGCTTGTCGGCAGACGCCCCGAAGAGAAGACCTGGCGTGTCGACTTACGTAACAGCCGCGATGCAGCGTCGGTGCCAGGCGGGGTGTGGCGATTTGGGTTGTAGAGGTAATTGGCAAAACAAGCCGGCGACGGCGAGCTCCACTGATGTGCATCCAACTGGCGCCAATTGCGGCGCACGATTCAGCGCGTCATTAGTTACACTTTACCTACGGACAGAAGAAAATGTTCATTCAGTGCAATCCCAATAAACAGATCACTTGGCTTTATATTATTTCCATCTTCACGTTCCACAAGAAATAACTAGTGAAAAAACAAGCAAGTTTGGACCAAGGTACCATGTATAGAAAACATTTTCACTTTATTTCCTTCAACAACATTTTAAAGAATTATAAGTTAGAATATTTTCATGTAGGTAATATAAGACAATAATGCAATGAAACACATTAAAAAGAAAATATAAATATAATAAAATGCTTTTCAATAGAGTAACAACACTTGACATTCATAATAAGCCCATACTTACATTCTTAGGGTTCCAGGTATTCGGAGTAAGGTTCTACAAAACAGTATTACGCCTTGCCACTTACAGATATGTTAACTTTGATCCACATCGGCCGAAATTATTTCCGATATAATATTTTACTCAGGGAATGACAATTAACTGAAACTCACAACCTGATATTAAGAAATTATCTTTACCCATACAAAATTTCATAAAAATGTCAGCATCAAGAAATCGATTATGTTTAAGTACTATACACTGCAGCGAAATTAAGCATATCAAACATTAACTACACGTATTTCTTACTTTTACTGCGCTGATTATAGTTTTCGGACACAATACACATCAAAAAATATTTCTCGAACAATATCATAATTTACGTTTTATATGCAACAAAGTGTATACACCTGATAAGTCTGTAACAAAAAAAATGGAGTAGCATCACCCATCTATTGTCACTTTTTTGACAATTAACATCACGATCTGCAGAGCAGACCCTGTGACTTCTCGGAAACCTGGAACGAGAGTCGTCATATGAGCATTCTGTATACTATTAACGAAATTCCCTCTCACATTTTATTGTCACTCTGGAATGTCATAATGAAATGCCAGATTTGGGTTTCCGATGTAAATGATTAAACAAAATATAGACAATTATACAAAGGGATAGTATTACAATATATCACAATGTTTTGTCAAAAAGGTAAAACAACTTTTGCGGTGACCTATCAGTTGTTAACTTGATATTAAAACAGTGGTATTTTTACTGTATAAATAACAAGCATGCTTTCAAAAGTATGAATGAAAAAACTCATTTTGACATTTATAAAATTACACCATTGCTATTATACGCTTGCAAGAAAATAAGATAATGCCTAAATATTTTGGAATTAAACAAACTGGAAATAAACAGCAAAGTCTTTTGTGGGAACACAACGAACACGCCAATTAGAAAAGAAAAAAAGGCAAACTAAAAATTCAATTCTAAAGTGATAAAATCAACACCAAGATTATTACTTTTACAATAATAATGGATTTTGTTGTTTACGATACGTAACTGCTTGTTATTCCTACGTTATTGCTTGTTATTGCCTTCGATAAGGAACTCGATATTCACTGCATAACTTACCTAGATCGAGAGGATCGTAACGACGGGAATATGAAAACAGTTGAATGCTGCTACATGTTCTCTTACGGAGCGAATTATGAGAAGGAATTATGGGAAGGAAATAGGAAATCACAGAGTCAATTTAACAGCAATTTAGTTAGTAAATAAGTAAACATGAATAATTAAAATTTGATAAAAAATAAAACCATGTATGGATCACGAGCGTTAACTAGTCCTAACGATCTGGGGTAACAAAAAGCTCTCGAGCTAAAGGCCCTCGAGTTTTTGCTCGATCAAGAATCCTTTTTTGCCGCTCTAGCATTTGCCCATATAACGCCCTTGATGCATAATTAACTATTCTAGTCACCTGTATGAAATACAAATCTATTAGAACATAACTTGTGGTGAATATCCTAATTTTTCGGATCAGTTTATATTCTTCGAGCCAGTGCTCACCGAGGGGTCGCAACGGCGGAAGGTCCGCAACCCACGGGGCAGGGTCCCTGCAGACAGAAGAATGACGCCACTTTCGAAGGGCGATTGCCTGCAGGCGCCTGGAAACTTATGGCTATAAATTCCTCGTTAATTGACTGCAAATATCGGTACGGCCGCGCTGCGTGGGGTCTCGCCGCCGCGTTCCATTTACTAATGCGGGTGAGAGGATTGCGGGTGAGAAGGGGCGGGAGGGCGACCGGGAGAAGGCTGGGACGCGAGAGGAGGCAGCCGCCGAAAACGGGTGGCGAGAGCAAATCGTGCGGTGGGTCCCTCCAAGGAAGCCGTGAATCATAGGTGTCGGAAGGCTGCGCGAGGGATGCGAGAGCATGGCGGGAAATGGGGTGGGACGGGGTGGGTGGGAGGGTGGAGGGGAGGGCAGGGCAGGGCTGAGCTGAGCTGGCAACGCGGAGGGATATCGCCCATATAACGCCACGGTCCAGAGCGCGCCACTTCCTTCGTGAGGAAGTTCGGCGCATCTTCCATTATCACCACGGGCGACTCGCATATTCCACGGCGGATGGGGAAAAAATAGCGTACGCTGATATAATTGTTAGACTTATAAATTAAAGCAGGGCTCTGGAAAATTATTTAAAAAAACAGTCACCCTCATGAATAAAAAGAGGGGATGAAGAAAACGCTTTTTCTTTATTTTGAAGGGTGAATAAAAGCAAGAAGAATGTCATGATAATAATTCACTAAGACAAACTGGATAACAAATGTCATATAATTCTCAATAAATTCACAATGAAAAGTGGAATTTCCAAGTCAAAAAATGTTGAGATACGCCACTAATAATGGAACTCGGAGAAGCAACCATATTAATTATTGAAAGCTCCAAAAACTTACTGTTTAATGTATTATTCGCTTCGTGTATGAATAATGGCTTAAATATAAATAAAGGCTTAAATATTATATAAATATTGGCTAATATATAAATAATTGCTAAAATATTTACATCCAAAAAGTAATGGAGACAAGCAAATCTCAGATTGACATAATGTTCTCCGCAAATATTTCGAAATTAAAACACCATTACCACTTCATTAGTTCCACTTACAAAGTAATTTAATTGTTTGAAAGAAAACCATAGGTTCTAGGTATATTTTGAGAACGAAAATAGCACGTATTAGAGAAGAGTAGCAGCATGTGCAACATTGGCAAGATGAAGCTACAACTTTCGGAAGTTACAGGAGTCATAATTCAAGACAGGGCAATTGGGTCGCTGGAATGTGGAAAGAAAAGATCATGGGCGATTGCAAGAACGCTTCTCCTTACCACCGTTCCGAACTCTCTTCAGGGCCACTGCGCATCGAATAGTAATTTATAACGATTGGAAAGCAAAAGTGGGGCGGACACAAAGACGAAATACCCGCTTAATCATCATTTCCAACTTTCACAAAGCAGTAAGTAGGCTATAAAACGTGTTATCGAACATCAGTTGGATTCAACAAGCCTCCTCTTTTAAATCAAAATTTCCACGGAGTAACGAAAATGAAACGAATTCACTTTGTGCTCTATAGTCTCTTCCTACCGTATCTGAGGCAATGCAAAAGCATTACAAGAGCAGAATAAACATAAAAGATATTATAGTACAAACACATACCCGAGAGCCTAAGTCGCACATTAGATAGAAACCAAAACACTTCGATGACTTGCCACAACATAAATGCAGGCAAACCCAAATGATAGGCAACAGTGAGAAGCGTAAAGCCTCCGTTCCGGGTATCGGATCTCTCATCCATGTTCGTCAGTTTACAGCGATGCACCCTGCGATCCGAGCACGGACCGGAGACAATCACCGCCGTCGCAGATCTGGATAATCATCCTGGCAATCAGATGGCCGTCGTTGTCGTAAACAGGACCGCCAGGACAATTGGGGCGGTCGATACGGATCCATCTTGGGAGCAGCGGATGCGGAACTCCCAATGAAGAGAAGAGATGGTGGGAGTGTCGCGTACTAGGAACTACAGCCTCCTTGTCACTGCTTTTACAACCTCCAGCCAAAATGGGAGGCCGACCTCTCTTACGGTAGAAGGATATTAAGCACAGGCTAATCCTCTAAAAGTTGCGCCTAGCCTCATGTTTCAATTTACTTATTTATAAATCATACTTAGTTACGCAAAAGGACGAGAGCAGAACATTAGAAAATTAGTTGTGATGAGATAATGATGGAAACTCGATATCTAAATGTAACAAAAATAGTTTTCACAAAAGTTCCTAATCAACTCTGATGGTAATCAACTCTTATTAGAAACGTTCGTGAAAACTATTTTTGTTACATTTAGATATCGTGTTTCCATCATTATGTCATAAGTATTCCTTAAATGCCCTTTTGTCTTGCAATAAGTAAGTACATTTTATCAATGATATGCATATTCCAGTAATGTAGAAGTACAGAGATCCATGAACTCTACAAAACTATTAAAACTGAGGGGTAACTTCGATTTATTAGGCAAATTTTGGTCAATGTCACATCGTGTGCGATTGTATTTTTTGTTTAAACTTCTCTTGATTCAACTTCGCTTTGAACACCCAAAATATATTTCAAACACAGTTATTACCCCAAAGACAAGAATTATTTATCTAAATTTCAACTTCAAGTGATGAATGACAGCATAAAAGAAAACGTCGAAGTCTGCAAAGTACATCCAATGCCACCGCTAAAATTAAAATAAATCTCCTCGGTTTCTCCTACGAGGCTCAGTATCTGAATATAATATAATTCTCTTTATGTAACATTAGCAGTGTTGTTACAGTTACTGATGTTAGGATAATTTTTGTCCAGATGCCGACGCTCGACCACCATCGGCATTCACCGGCTCATTCCAACCTTTCCGGCCGGAGCCTTCGTTCCGGCCCTTGGGCTGCGTTCGCCGCCGCCGCCGCCCTCGGGGGCCGCATGCGTAATGAAGGCGGCGGCCATGGAGCAGCTTTCGCCCGCGGCGGCGTTCCCCGCCGCCGAAAAACGAGTGGGGCGGGGACGTCGAACAGGCGTACCCCGATCACGCGTCGGTGTAGAACAACGCGCAAACACAGACGACGCGGCGGCAGAGAGGGACCCTACGCGTGTGGCGGCCCGCCAGCCTCTCTTCTCGGTTCTGCCGGGCGCTCTTGCCGCTGCCTTTCGCGGAGAGGCATGCAAAGGCTTACGCAAACAGCGCCAGCAGGGATGAGGAGGCGGCAGCCTCCAGACAAAGAGTCGAGGCGGAATTTTTGAAGGCAGCTGCAGCCGAGGAGGAGCGCGCCCGCATGTCCCAATTACGGGACCGCATAGTAAAAACCGGAGAGAGGGTCCTGCTTAGTCAGCGACACAGCGGGAGAGAAGGGAGGAGGCGGTGATGGAGATTCAGAGTGAAACTGATGGCAATTGGAAATTCGAGGGCGGGTACCTAAAATAAATATGAGGGTAATGAAGACATGGCTAGTTATGGCGTGGAAGATGAGTAATGGAACCGCACGACCCCGTATAATAGCAGTGAGAAAGAAATCACAATACTTTTTAGCGTCAGCATGTGCGTAGACGATCCTGGTGCAAATATTTTTTTAACGATTAATTTTCCCTAATTAATTCAAGTACACGATCTTCAAAAAACGCCTCAGGAGAAGAAATTCTTTACGCAAACTCTACTAAAAGTCATCCACTCTTCAAGAGACTCTCTACCAGGTAGTTGGTTCTGAAAACGACCATGCCATCGTCACGGCAAGAGGCTTGGGAATCATAAAGGCAACGTCGAGGCTTCCTTAAACGAGAAACATAGTATCACAAGAGGGAAAGCCGCGGCAGTCCACGAAGTAATACGGAAAGATACGGTGAGAAGCCGGCAACGGGCACATCAAAGACTGAATACAGACGCTGAAGGAAACTGGAAAAAGAACGATCGAGATATATTTCAAGCTTCATTATCGACGTAAAGCAACAAACGATAAATGGAAATAAATATACTGACAGGAGAAATTGTCACGTACTACGGAACGGAAAGTGTGTACCTCGGGAAGGATAAATGAATGAAAAACAAGCTAGCAGCTATTTCTGCGGGCTTGTGGATATCCTGCCTGCCTACCTACGCGCCAACGGGCTTGGTGAAGCGAAGAGAAACGAGGGAAAGGAGGCTTAAATTTTGATAGGCGCATGCAAGAGATATTCGGCGCTCGGCGGAAAGGCCCGCCTAAGACGGCTGGGCACCTCGCCTCGTGGAAACAATAGCGCCAGCGCCAGCGACTGCGGCTGCGGCTGCGGCTGAGGCACTCGCACTGGCTCCTCGTTACGGCACTGGTACACGCGCACCCGTACGTGACATTCATACACACGCATTTACCACGAGTACACGCATGTTCGTAATGGTGCGTTACTCGCTCCGATCTGTCACTTGCCACAACAGGTCCTTGCGACACAAACTTACATTTATTAAGTTCGCGAAGGGCTAAAAGAACAAAGTTGAAGCAGATAATCTACGAATAAATTAATTAAAACGGTTTTCTACTAAAACACAAATCATTACCCATTAAAATAGTAAAAATTTAAAAGAAATGTATCTAAATATATCTGATATTATCTCACACAAAATGTTAAACGTCCAAGAAAGATGATAAAAATCACATGAAAGTTTCATTGTGCCTCAGAATCAAACCACGGTACATCTAAAAAAATCTAATCTAGGGTATTTACGTACTGCACGCGATGTTGTGACCTACTATGAATGTACAAAAACTTGCCACTGTTGAACTTTAATACATAAGAAAATAGTGAAGATTAATAAGAAATATTCACCCAATTAATTGTGATTCGGTGTTTCTAAGCATAGCACGCTGGTAGAATAAGGAAGTATAAAACTTCCTTTTGGACCAGTTATCTATATGCAGGAAATTATAAGGATCAAGAAGTCTTAACTTTTTAACGACTCATCTGACCTTGTAAAGTACGACGACGGGCAAAAAATCACGACCTCATTTTCAATGCCCTTTCTCATTCCTCTTCGTTGCTTTCTTTGCGACATTTCCTAACGTTTTCTTTTTTTCTCGAGTTCCTACATTTCTACCCCTGATGCTCCTCCGAGCTTCTTTCCAGAACCTGGCCACAGCGATCCGTTCGCATCGTGCCCTTCTCACCAGAATACTCTGCATCAGCCCGGCGCTTACGATGAGAACGAGCCATCGGCGCTCGCTCCGACCACCGCAAGAACTCAGACAAAAGAGGCAAAGGAAGAAAACTCGCAAAACCGAGCGGTGGCCGTCCGAAGCGCTTCGCCTGCTCGCCGGCTTGTCCGACCTTCTTTCCGGGCGAGAGGCGCGCGAACGCGGAGGCGTAACGAATACACTGACCTACACGGCATTATGTCATCTGTAAGGGAACACGCCCGGCAGCGGCGAAAAGAGTAGTGTGGAGCGGGGACGTTCCTCTGGAGGGTGCTCTTACACAGCCGTCAACGTCTCGGCCGGCAGGACGACGCGGCGATATTAATAGCGGGAACGGGGCAAGTGAGGCGAAGGCGGCGGCGGCGAAGGTAGGAACGACGAGGAAAGCAGAGTCGATGGACATAGTGGGAACAGCGGAGACTGCGTGAGCCTTAAAGGCGAGGTGAGGAAATGGGGCGGAGGTAACAGTGGCGGCGCGCGAGGGGGGCAGCGAGGGGGGCGAAGGCGGTGAAGGAGGCGAGACCGCTGGAGACGGCGGAGGAGTCTCGCTGACCCGGGAGCCTGTCACCGCTAAATTGCGCACCCGCCGTGAATGGCTGCATGATTGATCGTGGGAGCCGCGGCGGCTTGCCGGCGGTGGAGGCGGCCGCGGCGGCGAGGCGGGCAGCGCGAGCAGGCGGGGATGGAGACGCGGGGGCGGGACCAGCGCCAGGATAAACAGCGCCGTCGCCCACTTCATCCGGCGGGGAGAGGGGGGGGAGACGCCTCGCCGCCTTGTTCCGGAAGAGAGGCGACCGGCCAGGGGACGTTGCGAGGAAGGCGAGGGCGGTGCAGCGAGAGAGACATCGCGGGCGGCCGGGAGCGTGTCGAGGGCGAAGGAGGGACGAGTTGGTAAGGAGGAACCGTAGACGGGGGTCTGCGCGCGTAATCACCGTGCAATGCTTCAGCTTGACTGGTTGGAGAGGTGGCAGTGAGAGCATCCCGCCGCCGAGTAGAGTGTCAAATTTTCGCCCCTGCGACGCCGACGACGATTCAGCAGCCACCGTTGCCTCATCTTCGTGCCGCATTAAAATTTTACAGCCCATCCGAAATCGTCAAATACAAAAAATATAAACAAAAAACTTCAGCGGGTTTACAGGCGCCTATACATCGCTGAACATTTCTGTTGTCGACGACGAACAGTGATGGACACGCAGTGCGAAGCGCCAACGAAAGATTTTTACGACTTGTGAGTAATTGGATGCATACTGGGTGGTATTCATATTACAACTCGCAATATATCTGTCGGATTGGCGTCGAAATGAAGCGCCGAAGTATCTGTTTCAGTGCGAGAGGATTCGCAGTGAACATGCGAGATACAGCCGCATGTGAATGTCCAGAGCACGGGGGCCACAAAGGTTCAATAAAATCGGAAGTAGTCACAAACTGCGAGGGCGGGTCCCGGGGTGAAGTGAGAGCACTTTCGGGCGGGAGTGGAGAGACAGAGAGAAAGGGTTGCGTGGGTGAGCTGCCTGGGGAGGCCGAGATTGAATATATCCGCCCCTGTGCAGGGAAGCGGCTGGCGGGCGCGCAGCCACGCGACCGAGCGGGAGCGCCTGGCGCAGCGCCGCGCGGCAGCGGCCGCGCCGCGGCGCCCCCAGCGCGGGCGCCCAACCTGACACGACCCGCTTCCGAGGGGGCAAAAAGCGCCGGGGCTGCGAACACCAATCAGGGCGTATCCGGAGAGCCGCCAGAAGGGGACGCGCAGCCGCTGATATCCGGAGGAACGGGCGCGAACGAAGATGCAGCGGAGGGAGGACAGGCGTACTGAAGGCAAGAGATATGGAAGAGTGGAAAATAAATCCGATGCAGCATGGAATTTGAGCATCGAGCGAGGAATTTGAGGATCGACCTGCACTTTCAGAAATAGAAATGTAGAAACAAAGATTCACAAGAACTTGAAAGTTTTGGATTGTTTTGTAATTGTTGTAGATTTCGCATAAACTGAAGATAAAATGTAATAAAATAGATTACTTTACAACAACTAACAACAACAGAAATAGAAGCTTAAAAAGATTTGAAATTTAACAGTGTATTGAAAGAGCGTTTTATAAATCCGACGTTTGAATTTGAATTTCAAATCTAAAGTGTGAAAAGGAGTATTACACCTCTGAATCTGTGACTTTGAAAAGCGACGGTCATTACATTTAAACTGATGAAGTACTGAAATCAGTACCCAGATGTGTGGGGAACATACTGGTACAAGCGATAAGAGTAAACAGAATTGATGGCAGTGTTTAACAGTGACGGGGGAGAAGAAAGCCTTGGCGTGCAAGGAAGGTGCAGTGAGAAATTGCGAGTAATGAGACTTGATGTTGTAGATAAGAACACCCACGGCGAGCGTGCGACGCGGTGGCTGGAGGCCGAACAATAGTAAAGGGGCAATGCAGATGAGAGAATGTCACGACATGTGCCAGCGCCGACACTGATGCTGCGGTCGCCATCAGCACGTGGGTTGTTAACCTTCACCGCACCAAGCCGTGCCAGTGTATAATGAGAGTTTGTGGTGGCAATTTAACTCCCATCTGCTATATTCACATCACCATTACCCAGGAGTTCAAAACCATCATTAACGTAGAGCGCTGTTCGTTGCCTATACCAATTATCACCGTCAAGAATAATAATTTACACAGCTATGAAATTACATACACGAATTCACAAGTATTCCCGGAACGGAGCATGGAGTAGATGTCCAACGATTGTACGCCTTTAACAAAGTCAATTTACGACGAAAATATTTTCTGTGTAATACCATACGATTACAAGGTAACCTCTTTCGAAGCATAATTGTCCAATTATACGGACGAGTTTATTCGTATAAGAATATTCAATCAGAATATGTAGGTAAGTTCTCCAATTTTCTCTACGAGAAATAAAAGAAAAAAATCGTAGTTTATGGTAAAAGTAAGAAATAATCGAATTAACAGCATCATTTATTTTTTCTGGAAAATTTGAAGAGAATAGGGGATCACGAATAAATGTAAAATTATACGTAGGACATCGTTATTTCCAAATGAAGAGAAAAAGAAACATGTGGTGTTACAGAATTGCACAGAATTTCCTGTATTAGTTTTCTATTTCCTTTGGTCTGGGCTGGCTATTCGGATTTGCCACATACTCTTGCCAACTGCCATCAATCGCCGCCCAAAGTACATTTTTTTCACATTTTCTTAATTTTTCGTTTTCCTAATGCTAGAACGAAAATATTAATTTTAAAATATTAAAGAACACAAAAACTTCGTTCTGAATGGATATTTTCTTTTAAAATTTTGTAGTCGTTTTAAAGAAAATGGCGTTTAAGCGTTTCTAAAAATGGCGAAATTTATAGCTCTTTTTCACAGAAATTTTTGAGTTTTCAAAAAATTTTACTTGAAGTAATTTGAAGCACTTACACTCACAAATATAATAATATTCACAAATTGCTGGTAATGTGCATATTAATGATGTGAGAGATCATAAAAAAATTACATTTGTGTAATTTTTGAAAAAACAAAAAATACTTTAAAATGAACTTTACGTCATATTAAAGTGCAATTAACACTATCCGTTCCAAAAGCTTGATGAAAAAATTTGGAGCCATTTATGAGAAAATGGCTTTTGAGCGTTTCTGAAAATGCGGAATTTTCGGCTAGTTTTCACAGAAAACGGTTTGACCTTTCGAGAAACTTTATTAAGCACATGTACTGCTGAATATAATAATGTCAACAAATCGCCGCTAGTATAAATATCAACGACGTGAGAGAGAAGGCAAATTAAATTTTTGCAATTTTTGAAAAAAAAACAACATACAAAAGAATTGAACAATACGGCGTTGATGCCATCTCATAGAGAACATTTAGCACTATACATACCAAAAATTTAAAGAAAGAATTTAGTGCCGTTTTTGAGAAAATTTTGTTTTTGTAATTTTTTAAAATAGTACATATTTCACGCAATATTGCGCAAAAACTACACAAATTTTCAAAACTTTACATGACCTTAAAGAAAGAACTCACTACGAAGAACAAATTTAATTTGAAGGAAAAATCTCTATCTGCAAATTTGTAGTTGGAAGAAGACGCCGAATAAAATTCAAACCTTTGCAATTATCAAAAATTCAGAGTTAACCGTGAAAATAGGATCTACGCCACCTTAATAAGTGCATTTTACTGTATTCGTACAAGAAATTTAAAGACGAAATTTGGAACCGTTTGGGAGAAAATTTTGAAAATGTCCGGGGAGCTTCATGTAAAGTACCCCCAAAAATTAATTAATATTTTTCAAAATCTCAGAGCTTTGACTCAGATCAGCTGAAAAGGGGTTTCTTAAATTTCGAAAAAATCGTACGTATAGTTTACGCGTTAGTGTTGTTCACATACACCGGACAGACGGACGGACGTTTTGCTTTCTATTGCTTTTTCGGTATCAAGGACCCACAAGGACCAGCATTCTGGCTGCACCACGAGTTAGGGGATTTTTTTTCTTAATTTAGCAAGTGGATTTATTCACTTTTTCGTTAGCAGGCCCCGGCAATGAATTTTTTTCTGCCGAAAATCCGCCGTTTGTTTTGGGCAGCATTTCATAACTTTTTCTATGCTACGTATATTACTCCTTATATACGTACGTACAGTGGAAAGTAAAAATATACCTATTAAATATTGCAGGTATGGAGCCTTGGCTACCAAATACCATGTGCAGAGAAGTAGGGAAATTTTAGTTCGCAAGGAATTCGAGATTTCTGTGTTTCAGATATCGAGAACCCGTGGTTCATGTTTCGTACAATACGTTAGCTGAAACCTGTGTATAGCGAAACATCAACAGTCACGTCCGCAGATAGATACATAGTATTCGTAACTGTGTCTCCTTCACTAAAACAATGCATTCGCGAGCCAGAGGAGGCAATCATCAAGATGCGCGTGGAAGGGTGAGACCGAGTGAGGTAGGGCGGCGCCCTGGTGGATACGGCAGGGGAGGTGTCGGCGGCGCCCGGTGCGTTTACCCGGCCGCTTTCCGATAATTAGTCGCATGACTTTATGAGAGCGACGTGAGCGATATGCGCAACGAACGCGAGCGATGGACGGGGGCGGGCGGGGCGGGGCGCGATGGGGCGGGGCAGAGCGCCACTCAGACGCAATGATGATAATGGTAGCGTCCTTTTTCGGAGGGCGATCGAGCTCGTATTACCGGGATTGGCGCTGCGAGCGTGCACGCGCGCGTGCGCTTGGAGCCGCGGGGGGTTCGCGAAACGAGATCCGATGCTGACAGATCGGGTTTTTCCAGCCCTCGCCCGTGGAATAGGGAATATCTGGCCAGGGACGCGGCAATGGTGAAAGAGGGACTGACACCGGGTGTCAGGTAGGAGGTAGGGAGTGGGGAAAATAGCGTCGCTGTCCACTAATAGTAACCGTGTTGGAGTCGAGGAGGCTGCAGTGGAAACGAGAGCGGAGAGGGCATTGGTGACGGCAGCGGAGATGACATTGGAGATGACTTTGGAGAGGGCATTGGAGAGGGCAGCGGAGAGGGCAGCGGAGTGGGCAGCCGTGAGGGTAGCAGAGAGGGTAGGGGAGATTCAGTGCAAGCCTGCAGCAACGTGGCATAAGGCTGAGGCATGGGTGTTCCTGGCGGCAGTCAATGAGCCTGCTAGGGGGCAGCGGTGGCGGCGGCTGGCCGTGTTTTGTTCCCGGCCGCCAGCCATTGTTGCACTGATCCGCTTGCGGTGGGACATTGCCATGGGAGCGCTCGTTTTTTGCCGAGGGCCTCTGTGCACAGAAGGAACTACTAGATGCCGCTGCAGCGAGTGTAGGCCCTTTGCTGTTCTTAAATAGACGCAAGCGTCAGGTGCATATTTTTCATTTTTCAAAGAGGCGTTTAACGAGAACGACTGTACATCATAATGACTTTTGTCACTCAGGTACATATTTTTCATTTTTCAAAGAAGCACAATTTACATTCAACGAGAACTTTACATGATAATGACTTTTAGATAAATGTTTTCTATTTCTATTAAAGTAGACGTATTAGGGAACAAAGAGAAATAATACACTGAGGTGACGAAAGTGATGAGATAGCAATATGCAAATATAATACAGATGGCACAATTATCGCGTAAAAAAGATATTCAAAGCCAGTGCATTGGCAGACTTTCATTTCTACTCAAGTAATTAATAATTTCTGACGTGATTATAGCCACACGACAGCATTACAGCAGCACGACAGCAAACGTTGAACGTGCAGTAGTAGTTAGAACTTGATGCATAGAGCATTCCATTTCGGAAATCGTTATGGAATTCAATATTCCGAGATCGACAGTATCAAGTACTGATAATACCTTATTTCAGGCATAACCTCTCACCATGAAAAACGCAATGGCTGACGGCCTTCACATAATGGCCAAGAGCAGCGGCGTTTCCGTAGAATTGTGAGTGCTAACAGACAAGCAACACTGCACCAAAAAATAGCAGAAGTCAGTGTGGGAAGTACCACGAAAGTATCCGCTATGTTAATGGGACGAAATTTGGCTTTAATGGGCTATGGCAACAGAAGACCGACTCGACTGCCTTTGCTGACAACCGGCAACGCCACTCCTGGGTTCGTCACATATCCATTGGACCCAAGACAACTGGAAAACTGTGGATTGGTCAGATGAGTCCTGATTTCAGTTGGTATGAGCTGATGATTGAGTTCGAGTGTGGCGCAGACCCCACTACGCCATGGAGCCAAGCTGTCACTAGGCATTGTGCGAGCTTGTGGTAGCTCCATAATGGTGTGGGCTGCTTTTACATGGAATGCACTGGGTTCTCAAAACCAATCTGACTGAAAATTGTTATATTCAGCTACTTGGAGACCTTTTGCAGAAATTCATGGACTTCATATTACCAAACAACTACGGAACTTTTATGTATGACAACGAGTCATGTCACCGGGCCACAATTGTTCGCAATTAATTTGGAGAACATTCTGGAGAATGCGAGGGAATGATTTGGCCACCCAGATCGCCGGACATGAATCCCATTGAATATTTATGGGAGATAATCGAGGGGTCAGTTCGTGCAGCTGGCAACACTTTCGCAATTATAGACGGCTGTAGAGACAGCAATATTTCTGTTCAATATTTCTGCAGGGATCTTCCAACGACTAGTTGAATCCATGACACGTCGAGTTGCTGCACTTCGGCGAGCAAAAGAAGTCCGACACGATATTAGGAGGAATCCTATGGCTTTTTGTCACTTCAATGTACATCTCCAAGTTATTTTATAAAATTTAACTGTTCCACAATCTTGAAAATGTTAAATTAAAATTGATAATTTTAAAATAATTCCAAAAAATAAATAAATGTTTCTGATCAATTTAAAACATGTTTTCATTACAGAATTTATGAAATGTTACATATGATTATTTATATTGAGAGTTTTTTTATTTATCAAAGATAGTAGGGAGGTATCATGGATCACTTCTCTAACGCGATAGCAGACACTACCGAGATGAAGTGTATATTGTAGACAGAAGAAATATTACGTTTACAGTGCAGTCAAAGTTCCCTAGGAGAGATGTATATTTCTGTCAACAAATATTTTGCAATGAATTTGAAAGAACAAAGGCCACAGAGAGATTGTCAAAATCTGACCAAAAACCTGTGAATACCAGCGCTTCAGCTATGAAACCAATATCTCCCAAAACACTAACATTCCAGCAAAGCGGAGAGTTTCAATATTTTCCTGTTGCTGAATCCCCAAAACAAACATCAAACAGTACAAATACGTTCGGGCAAAATAACATCATCTCACAGTTGAAATGACGTGGCATTTACTTGGAGTGGGGCACGTATTCTAAATGCATAAAACAAGAAAGACCTTCATTAATTCTTTTCAAACATACACAGCGTTAAAATAAGTTATGAGTAGGGGGCAGATTTGAATGAAATGTCATTTTATTCTTTTCACTTTAGAACAATGCATTTTAGCATATATTCATTTTATACTATGACAATAGGAAATGACTAATTTTTATAAGTCATTTCTTTTTGCATTTTTCATCGATTTCAACTAATAAGTAACCTTTTACCTTTTCCCATCATTTTTAAAGCATATCTGGCTGATTCCACAAATATTAATATCATTTTAATGGCATTTGCTTCAAATAATATTTACAGGATGCAACAAATGTTCTCCACAGAACTCCTATGTATCCTATTCGATTTCTCCGCTTAGAAATTGTAATGTCACACGTTGTGAGTATGTAATCTAAGGTTCCTATGACGCCTATCCGCGCCATTGTAGGTTCGGCCGATTTCGCGATAAATTCAGTGATTTCCTGATAAAGAACCGTCCAAACAAAAAAATGCTATTGATTACTATTAGATGTGTTTGGTCACAGTGTTTTCGACGGATACAGTTACTAAAAATTTTAAGAAATAAAAACACAGAATCACATATTAAAAATTTAAAAGTTTTTAAGTCTCATTGACCAAAACTTTTAAATTTACTGTATGTGATTCTGTGTTTTTATTTCTTAATATTTTTAATAACTATGTCTGTCGAAAAACTAAGTGTCCAAACTCATCTAATAGTAATCAATAGGAAAAGTTTGCTAGCTGAGTTCACTTGAACGAAAGGAAGAAGTCTCGATGACAACAGTAACATATCCAACAGCTTCATTTGTTCATCGAACAGAATTTGATCAAATTTAGATGCCATTTTTCTTTGCTTTTGGGGCATTTTAAAAACATTTTAAGAGCACTTTATTGATAATTTTTGGTGAGTTTTTAGGTCATCAATATGAGCATCTTCACCAATACCTAAGTGCCAATGTGTGTAATTTTACTTTCAAGTACTTTCCTCAAAAGTATGTTGAGCTTCCAACTTCGCAAAGTAAACCAAAACTATTATTCATCAAAAATAAATTAAAATATTTCAAAATATGCCAACATATTTTTGATACGTAATATTCAATATTTCTGTGGAAAAATATAAGATATTTATAAAAGTCCTTTATTTTCAAGCAAGCTAAATTCTCCCTGATAACTTTTCGACCTTAAAACTTTGGTGGGGTTCTTGCATTCTATAAGGGGCAGTAGTTTTAAGCGTAAGAGCTGAGCAATTCCAAGCAGTCATCCGCGACGTTTTGTTAATGAGCAAGAGTACTAAAAGTACAATAGTTAACATTCATTATTCATTTATTCATTAGTACGCAGTTAATTTGCTAAGCTTTCTCGTCGAGATAAGCTTACAAAGTTCGACGAAAAAGAGAAGTGATTATCTTTGCTAAGTCCGCTACCACAAGCTCTAATAATCACGGAGTCTTTAAACAGATTTAGTTTTTCTGCTTTGTTACCCTAGTGCTCCTTTGTGGGCGAAGCCCCAAACGCAACGGATCGCACGGCTTTCCCAGCAGCGGCGGCGACTGCACAGTGACGGGACGATAGAGAAAACGAACTCAAGTCTTATTCCGTCTCCTCCTTCTGCAACGCGGCAATTCCAGCCATTTGCAGGCGAGCACTAACCACCAGCTAACATCATCTGATGGTCGGAAAACAAGGAACAGGAGATTTACCAAAGATTTAAAAATAATTGTAAAATATGAACATTCCTTTTTTCTTTGAAATTTAAAACAGAAATATTATATATTTAGAATCTCAGTAATATTATATATAAATACCTTCAGGACGTACCTTACTGAGTTTAACGATTTCACAACACTCTGCACGTCACTTTAATAGATTCAAATCTAAGAAAATCAAGAAAGAATAGCCAGAAATTAAATTAACACTAAAAAACAAGTAAAAAACTTCAGGAATAATGTATATTTATGAATTATACTGAAACTATTTATACTTATACTGAATAATTTGAAACAAATGTAATTTTTTAAACACAATGAAAATGCAGCTCAACCTGGAAACAAATGTACGTCTGACGAAAGGAAAATATAATAAATAAATGTAGCTTCACTGTGCGCACGTTTTGTTGAGCACTCCTTTTGCTTGTAGTTCATTTACAGTTGAAATTGATTTTCTATAACTCGGCAAAAACATTTTTCAAATATCTTTATTTTTCTAAAATAATTATTTTCTAAATTAATTTTTTCGTTGTTTTTTTTTTTAAATAAAATTTCTGGCCCTCAAGAAAATGTGCGCAGGTAAATTTCTTTCCCCACACGTCATATACAGTGTTTACTGTTTTTTGACAAATAAATAAGTAAATAAGCACAAACAAGGTCAGTAACCAAGCTCAGGGAACTGCAGTGGGAGAAAGGAAATGAATATTTCTCATCAAGTAGTCTTTTTATATCGATTTAAAAAAAGACATGGGGTTGAACACAGAAATATCGGCTGGAAAATAGACGAATGAGATTTAAAAAATACTCGCTACGGCGAAAGAGAACATGAAAAGCAAACAATGCCTCAACGTCAGAAAGGTTGGGGAAGCGAACAGAAGAGAAGCGGAAAAGGCCTTTGCAGTGGGGTGGCCGCGAGCGGGCAGCGAGCAGTGGGGCGAAGGGAGGGGCGGGGGAGGATGGCCGCATGTGGGCTGATGAGCCGCGGGCGGCATTGTCCGTGGGCCGCTCCGCTGTTATTCTTCTCGCCCTTTGTGCCCGTGTAATTAGCACCGCTACCGCAGCCCCGCACTCCTGTACCCTCCCCCACCCCACCCCATCGCTGCTCTACACCCGCGCAGAACACCCGCACCTTTCCTCTTCCTCAGCCGCGCTGCCACCGTCTGGCCAACCATTCCAATGGAATCGTAAAGCACGATTACCAGAGGAACCTTGGAGTGGTGTCTCAAATGAACAAGAATCATAAAAGCGAAATTTAGCCGGAAACATCGTTATTGTTTCTTAGTAGAACTCAAATACATTTCGATGGTGCTATCACTCAAAAGCAATATTCCGTATTTGTTTGACGGAAGAAAATGTAAACAATACCAAATAAGAAAATTAAGCGCATTTGACTATAAGCAACCATGTAAAACGCAACGCGACGTATGGCAAGTACGATAAGTTTGGATTTCCGATGAAGTATTTATCATATATATTATTTTCGTTAAAACCGTGAATTTGTTGTCCCTCCTACTCGGCTCATAGTGAACGGATTTTAACAAATGAGGTACCAAAAAAAAAGATAAAAAAATCAGGAATGGAGGTCCCTAAATATTGCAAATCACGAAGCTTTTCGTTATTAATAAAATGCTAGGAAACTTTTGTTGTTTGAACTTTGCGGCTGGGATAGTTAGCGTGCCCTCCGCGCTCCCTGTCAAGATGGCGGTTATGCGCACACCATCCGCCACAGGAGAACTCACGTGGTTGTCGCATGTGAATCGAAGCGGCGGGAAGCGGAAATCTGTTGTGCGTTCCGTTAAGACAAACATGTGTGCGACTATTTATCAATTGTGTTGTAAGTGTTCAATGTAAAATTTTGTGTATGTTCTTATATATCTTTTATGTGATATCTACGTTCTGTTTTAACGTCCTACAGGTTTCCCTTCAGTGCGATGTAATCGCACGGGTTCAGCTAGTCATACTTATTACAATTTATCGTGCAACTCTGAAGATCAACCGGTATGTAATTTATGTTAGATGATATATAATGTTTCTTAAATGTTTTGTATCCAGACAATACGCGTAACTTGATAATCCACTTCGCAGTGACTTTTGGTATAAAATGAACGTATCGTTCCCCCTTGCAAAGTCTCTCTTAATTCCAAAGAAAAAATGTTCACATTTCTATGAGTTTTGAATATTAAACAGTTGAAAATTGCATTACTACCTACTATTCAGGGCATTATTCTCTAAAAGTAAAAAAAGTTCAAAGAATACATGTGGAGCAGTTTCTTCAGAAAAAGTTGTGAAACATCTTTTGAAAAATTGCCACGATTTGATTCGAGATTATGCAAAAAGCACTAAAATTCTGGAAAACTTACATACAAATAATTTTAAGTGGTAATATTGACAAATATAGAGTCAAGGAAATTGTTTAGTTTCAATATTGAATATACAGTCTAGATTTGAATACATTTTAAAATGACGCATCTTGCTAATGACATATTCAAGTAGGACATGCCAAATTATGGCAAATATATTCAGACATGCTAGCAACAAACAATATTTGTTCTTTTTATTATAATTTTAAATATAATAAATTCTAAAAATTCGAAACACATTCATACACAAATACAATTATTGGTGGTTGATCACTTTGCTTAAGACACTAGTACTGTAATCGAAAGACAGGATCCCCCAGTATTGAAAACTCAACAATTCGTTATCCTGAATAAATAAATAAGCACCCTTTTTGGCTCAGACTTTTCGCACAGTACTTCTGCAGTCGTAATGTAATTATATGAATTATAAATATTAAAAATGCAGATTGAAATGGAATGCTCAGCTCACAGACACAAATGCCATCACATAATGCTTTTCATGAAAATGTAGACATTTGTTACGGTCATGATGTCGCGCGTTAAGTTGGTAATGGAAGGTTTCTGCCAACAGAACTTTCATCGAATTAGGAGCAACCGAATGTCGAAAGGGTGCAGGAGATTGAATTTCAGAAGGTCCCATTGGATGGAATATTTGCCGATGCAAACAAACCGTGTTTGCACGCCAACATAACGTCCATGATTAGTTTTCCACTGGTGCTTACCAGGGCGTGTAATTGCTCCTTTGATTAGCACTAGACACTACTTTGATTCGGAGTGTATCTGTTTTGTTGTTTTTTTCTAAGCTTCTGCAAGATAATTTCCAAAGACAGCGATGGATTAGAATTTTGAAATTCATATTTATCATTTTGAAGTACAAAACGAGAGCAAGGAATCATTATTAAATTATTATACTTCATTGAAAGTGTATTAATTTATTATTAAGCATTAAAAATACAGTAATATAAAAATTAGTGAGGAATAAAAATAAAATGACAGAGTAGTAATAATAGATCTACACGTTGGGGTTTCCCGAATTGTTTTATCAACTCAGAATTTTCATCATTTCATGAGAGTCTAAAGTATCTTTGTCACAATCATACACATATTTAGTTACACATCACATACGACCTATTACTACTTACACCAAATAACGCACAGCGTCTGCACCTAGAGCTGCAAGGAGGGGCCCTGGGAATCCTCTCCGGGCTAGCACCGAGGGGTTCGCGGCCTCTAATTGCTCTTCGACGGCCGGTGGGGCGGGGCGGGGCGGGGCGGGGCGGGGCTCCTGGGGAGGGGCGGGCGGGACTCAAAGCGAACGGCCGTGTTGCCGGCCGCGCGGCGGCGGAGCGACGCGGAGGAGGAAGCAGCTGCGCCGACAGGGCGATTATCGGGCGACAGGCACCGGGGGACCCCGCCAAGCGACAGGCGCATCGCGCGCCCCTCCCCCCGGGCGCTCGCCTTGGATTCGTGGGTCGCGACAGGCGCGGTCGCGACAGGCGCCGGTCGCGACAGGCGCGAACGGCGCGCGGCAGACAGAGGCCCTTGTGCCTCGCTGCATACGAGGAAACTTCACTTTAATAGTTAATGTTTACGGTTACAAGGCAAAAAGTGTATACGAAATTGAGGAACACAAACATCAAAAGCTTCAGTAATCTACTCTACGTACCTTATTACTAATGGAGTCGGAGAATAAATGTTACATTACTTCTTGAACAAAAAATATACAACGAAATGTTTCATTTTTTTTTCATTCCTACAGATATCCTTGAAAAAAATCGTTGAACGCTCTTTTAGAAATAAAGTGTTTTGGATATCCTGTTTCGTGCACGTCACTTAAGGAACATTCTGCCTCCTAGGTTTCGTAATTTTCGCAATCAAAAGTCAATTTAATTCTTGATTAAATGCAAATAACGAGCTTCAATCATTTAGTGATTCCGATCAATAGTTAAATTATTAAATAATGTACATTCTTTAGACAAAATCATCAATTAATTTGCAATGAGAAAAACAAGGAATAAAGTCAACAAAATCATCATGCAACATGCTCATAAAATCTAAATCATATTTCAAGTTCATCAGATTCTCTGGTAGAAAAAGGCATTGATTTTTTATTAATTTTGAAAGCAGACAGTGTACATACATCCAATGCATTTCCATTAGAAACGTGCATTAGAAGAGCGACACGAGTTTGGTTACTTTATTCGAACTAGCTCAAACAAACATTTAGTTTTGTTTGTGTGTTTTAGTTTAATTGGTTTTACTTACAAAATGGGATTTTATTTCAAAGTACAGTATAAATATTAGATTTGAGAAGTGTAGAATGTAAATGCTATTCGACAAACTCTATTTGCACTTTTTTCCAGAGCCAATATTTTTATAGAAAAAATACGGGCATTCCCATTTATCGTTTTAAATAAATGTACAAGTAATATAAATAACAAAAAAGAATGACATTCTAGGTCATTTTAAACATGGTATTCCTTTTTATCATAATACGATTGTCTTAAAAACGCTGAACGCGAGATAACATGTGACAATCGAGAAAAAACCACTTTAGCACTAAAGGTTGTGTTGCCTAAGCGTAAACCAATGGCGCTCACGTTAACAGAATAAAATGAAACATTTACTGTGTTGAAATTGCATACTTCAAAGCATTCGAAGCAAAGGGAGTGCCATCGCTATTGTAAAAGCACTTACCAGCAAACAAGGACGCGTTTCGGTAAACTGTATGAAATCTTTCAACTGATCTCATGTTTTTTGGCGAATCGAAATCAACAATTCCAACTATCTTCAGTTTGTTTCAGTATTGGCTGGCAAATTGACATGGTTATTGTAGCAAAAATGTTTATTGTTATGTTTCCGACAGCAAGTTTTTGTTGTTTGCAAGAACTGAACTAGTACGTTTTATCAGAACTACTATCTGTACTTCTCAGTTACTCACGAGACTTGTTCTTCCCTTCATGATTCTCATATACGATTTAATTAGTAAGCGTTAGAATTTTAACATTCAACAGCAGCCCCAATCACAACCACATCACATTTTCCTGACTTCTCTCAATGTCCTTCACAATCTCATATAATATTTCACATTACTCTTTACTGAAGGTTTCCTCGCTTTCCGAACAGTAGTTCACATTGAAATAATAAAGTAAGAGAAAGAAGAGAGCTTTCGAACTCTTTTTGCGAACTTGTGTTCGAAGGTTGAGCGAATGTTTCGCTAGGTTCTGGCAGTCTGAATGGAAGACCTGCTTAAACGATTCCCACGTTTCATTCTTTCCACGTTTCATTAATCTTTCCTACGCTGGAGAAAAATTTTGAGAACTAGACGCTCATGTATATAAAACAAAACCTCTTCTATGAAATATTTATTTTATAAGCCCAATATTCCTTGCGAAGAGATGATGTACAATTTGCACTGCCAACCAAGTTTTCGTTACAATTTTTTTTGCAAGCTCGTAGAACATCTCGGAAAATGTAATTTTCTTTTTCTAGAAGTAATCGCGATGTCAATGTCCTCAGAAGCAAATAATTAATGTAATTTTACGCACCCCGTTTTTCGGACTAAGAGCATGGTTATTATGTTAAAATTCCACAAATCACTGGTGATTTTCGCACTTAATATATAGAAGAATAAAAGCTAAGTCCAAGTTTCTTTGTGATGAACTATGAAATTATGTTAATTCCATTGGATAACAAAACACCTTTGAAGCACATCTTGAAATGATAAATTGTCATAGCGATAATTCATACCCTATTTGTAATTTTTTGAAGAGTCCACAAGCATCATTGCAGTAAAATTGATAGCCCCGTTTGGAGATATTAGCAACGAATTATTTCTCATCATAACAGATCAAAGGGAATGGTTTTTCCGATAATAATATTTGGTAGTTTATACAATTTTGACACGTGACCCTAAGAGCTTCATTAAATATTTCGAAGATCTAAGTCCCTTCCTAACTCTTAAAGCTTGTTTCGAGAAAAAAATGTTATATTCAGATTCAAATGCATACCTTCTAAACCTATTAAAACATCGTATAAATTACAGGATGATTTTGGTACGAGAATATCAGTACTGTAAGAAGCATTCTAGTTTTAAGAACGCACATTGCATGCGCGTCATAATACCTTTACTTTGTGTTACACCAACTAATATCTTAAACAAAGTACAAGTGTGATTTCGCAACCCACGTCTCTGTGATTTCTCTATTCACGCCATAATCGGTATTTCGAATCGAGGCAATTATTTTCACTCAAAAATGATCTTCAGGACTGTTGCACGATTTACGAGGAGATTAATTCCATTTAATTTCCAATCCTCAGTAAAAGGTAACGGAAATAACCTTTCTCAACAAACACACTTATATTTATAAGTTGCTTTTTAATTGAGTTTTTGTCCAGAATAGAACTGAGTTTTGCAAAAAGTGAGTCGGTTTATTGGTAAGCTACAGCAGAACAAATTGCCCAAAAAACTACGCATTACAGAAAACTTGAAGACATTTTCGGTTTAAATGCAACAAATATTGAAATGCGTCAAATACTTCCGTGCAGATTTTTGTGTTACAGAAATATGGAATCATAATATCACATGGACGTTTAAATTTATTTACACAAACTTGTATATTTGATTCTAATATTTGATTTTATTCAAAATTCAGTTATACATTTTCAAACAATTCTTCTGAAGTTACAATAGAATAGAAGCTCATGTCAAGTTGAGATAATTTAAAAACGTCAGGATTGATTAGCGGGAGCAAATTCGAAATGCAACATCAAAAAAATGAGACAAGCTGAGGCGCAAATGTGAACAGTGTTCTCAGGAGCAAGTATACCTCTGTGGCCCGGGTGAGGTGGAGTGGAGTGGGGTGGAGCGGTGCAGACTGGCCGCGCACGGAGGGTGTTGCAGTTAGGGGCAGAGGGCGCAAGAGGAATGGCAGAGGGGGCAGTGCATGGGTTGCGCAAGAGGTGGCGGGGAGCGAGTGTTGGATGGGAGGGCCGCGGTGGAGGAGGCAGCGGCCGTGTGCGGCGCAGGCGGAGCAGCGCCAGCCGCTTACGCTTAATTTGACGCGCAGATTACGCGGCGAGTGACGGGGCCGCCGCTATGCATCAACGTCGGCGGCGGCGGCGCGGGCGGTACTAGAGGCGGGCGGGCGGCGGCGGCGGCGGCGGCGACCGGCGCTTGCGTGCGCGTCAGATAAGTCCGCGCCGCGCCATAATTACTCGCCGGCGCGGCACCGCGCCGCGTGCCCCAAGCGGCGCGGGGGTGGGGGGGCGGAGCTGGAGTGGCTGTTGTGAAAGGGAAAGTGAAGTTAGCGGGTATAGAGCGCTGCAGAAGTGGTACTCGTGGCAATGGAAACGGAACTATGCCGAATGGCATAATGAAGACAAGATGGTGATCGATGAAGTTGTGCAGAAACGGAGGTCGAATGTTTGCTGTCACAGGAAGGAGGTGGTGTTACACCAACTTGGATGAAGGGCGGGCTGTCTCTCTGTTCGGGTAACCTTAATATGAACATCAACCAGCGGTGCTATGCATCTATTAATGCACAATGCATTTATCAATGAGCATGATCAAATAAAACAGGAACAAGATATAGAAAATAACCAGGTGATAGTTAATTAACTTGAGAAAATTGCAAAGGTAGAAGCGGAAAGAAAGTCATTGATGATGTACATAAGTCGCTATCACAAGAAAATTAAATGATGACTGCATAGGGGAGGATTGTACGACCATAATACAGAGTCGACGGGAGCGAGCATCCACGAGAAAGGCGAGCCAGGGGCGGTGGGGGCGAGCGGGGAGGCAGGTGTCGAGGCCGTGACGAAGGCGCGGGTCGTGCGTGTCCAGCAGTGGCCGGCGATAGATTTCGTGCAGGAGCCCGCGGCACGTGAGGTGTTCAGAGCGTGAGGTCGCGCGCTTCTCGGGCCTTTTCTGCGCGGGCAGTGGCGAGAGGGCTACATCCGGCTGCCGACGGGCTCAGAGGCCTCTGGGAGCTCTTTGATTTGCAGCCTCCGGTGAGCATCAACGCCATCCCTTCCAGCATACGATCACTCATTTCATGCGTGCGTATTCACTGCATCATTACATATATGAAGATTTTGGAACCCCAAACACCCGCTTATCATACATTTTACTTTAGAGACTGTTAAAAAGTATGGTGACAAACACGCATAAATAATAATTTAGTACCCAAAGTAAGAGTGCAGTGATTCGAGAAGAAAATTTGATGAGATTTTCAGTTTCTTTTTTGGCAGGAACTCGGAATCATTTCACTAATACGTCCATTAAAAATTATATGCAACATTCAAATAAACAATGAACAGAATACCACAAGCATCGCAAAAATGAGCACTGACCGCTACGCGAACACGAGCTCTCGACTAGAAACACGGAGCCTTCAGCCGAGCGACCACACCCACAGCCCCAACACCATCAAGCAGCGGAAGCGCCATGCGGCCGCGCCGCAACACCGGACGCAATAAACGACAACCGCGCCGCCCGGCCAGCGAGCCGGCGCTAACTGCGAAATGGATATCGCGGCGGGGCGCCGCTACGGGGTCCGCCCGCCTCGCCCTGCAGCCGCGCCTGGCCGCGCCGGGCGGCCGGGCGGCCGGGCGGCCGGGCGGCGGATGCGGGAACCCGGGACCGCAATAGATTCGTGCGCCGAAGAACGGTGCAACGCTCAGAGTGGTTAGGGGAGGAGACGGGGGGTGGATGTGCAATGTGGGAGAGGGTTCGCGCGCCGGATCTCGACTCGGTGGCGCCGTTGGCTCATCGCTGACCTCTCACTACCCGCGTTTTCCATTTCCGAGCGAGAGAGGGGGAAAGAGAGAGGCGGCGAAGCGTCGCCCCCGTTTCGCGCCTGCATTCAATAGCAATCCCTCTTGAACCAATGGACATTTCATTCAGCGTCTTGTCGATCGTACTGGGTCGCAGTCTGGTTTTTCGATTCGTGAGGAACGAACATATTCAGTGACTGGAATGAAAATATTAGAATGATGAATGATAAAATGTGAAGAATTGCTTTCTTCAAAAAGCATATAAAAATGGAAAAAATATCTCCTCGTTACCAAAACCCTTAAATTAAAACTTCTAGAATCTTAATGATACGCCTGCCTGTGTGTATGTGTGTATATGTATGACTATCTACCTCTACGGTACCATACGGTTTTGCCGAGGAAACAACAGCGAACCACGTCAGATGATAAAATGAAGAAACTTGGGCAGTACAATGGTCGACGCACCCAGAGGACGAGACAGTCCCAGCCGGATGGGATAGAATTGGGATAGGATTGTGAACGACAATGTAATCAAAGAT
>JAHLJT010009436.1:120604407-120622128 GCA_031308135.1 Acheta domesticus
GGCGTCGCCGCAAAGTGGCGTTTTGTCGCCGCAGCCCCCTCCGACGCGACTTGCTGCTCGGGACATCGCGCAGTTAAGTAGGGTAGGTTGCAGCACCACAAAACGCCTCCTGTGGAGACATTTTGGAGGCGTTTCGAAGCTAATTCTCTGAAATACGTGGAACCTTTACGTGGGTTTGTAAAATATTAAGCAATGAGTTAAAAGTAATGACGGAACGCGCAAAGAAATAATATCGTAGTCACAATACGATAGAAATAATACACGTAGTCACAATAAAACAAAGGAAAGTAAAATGCCGTATAGATGCCATTTGAGAAGGGAATAGTGTGACGAAGTGACTGTAATGAAGTGAGAAGACGATGGATGAAACGTTTAATATATTGCATAGTATGGTAACACAAATTAGTGTTGGAATCGTTTGAGAGATCAGAGTGAAATAGGAGCGAAACTCAGTGTTATAATGCAAGAGTAATGAGTAGATATATTCTGAAAATGACGTAGGAATCCATAAAATACAGATGACCGCTCCCTTGAGTAAATAAAATCAGGGAAACAAACAACAGTCATAAATTACTAGAAACAAATTAAACTGGCAATAAAGTTAAGTAGCTGAGGATAGAATTTGTGTTCGATAGAGCAATTTTACGTTGTGATAATCCATGTTCGTGAGCCTTCATTCATTTGCATCAAACAAATGTACGAAGAAACCGTCGTTTCTTGCAGTGTAGTATCTTTACATCACACATGTTAAACTGCACCCCCTGCCCAATACAGAAAGGGTACACGAGCAAGCTACTCGTATAGCATGCAATCGAAGAACAAAGCGCGCTCGAAATATCACGAAGAATATTTGCTTTAATGGAAAGTATATTTGTGTCATGTTTTCTATCAAACAATCGGGATTTGAATCATATTTGTGTACGTTACTTAATACTTTATTTCATGTTTATTTTCTTTTTAAATTCTGCCTAGCTAGTTTTGCCAAGAGGCAGGAATGTTTGGTGAATTATTTCTTTGTTTTCATTTTGTGTAATGTTTTATTAAATCATTTTATTATTTCTTTTATACAACAATGACGTAAAATAAGTTACGAAGTCTCTATAAATTACAAATCTCTTACAGTTGGTCAGCTCTTAAAACAACAAAAATGCTAAACTTAAACTAATCGTAGAAATTTAATGAAATTATTTCTCTGTTAAACGCGATTCAGAAAACAATCATTCATTTAAAGTGTTTAATTTACTTTCATTTGGTAAGTTCAAATACGAGTGAAGTAGTATGGTATAGGGGCTCCTGGACCAGATTTTAACACCCACATTTTTTCATGATTGAGAATACCTCTATTTTTACGCAATTATTATTAAAATGATCGTAAAATATGTAAATATACAATAGTTTATTATAATATTTCCCCATTTCCACCAAAAATCACCTATTTTTAAGCGTCGAAATTTTGTGGAAAAATGTGATCCCGAATTTCCACATTTTATTAAATGACTATATTTTTAATATAAACTAATTAAGATTATTATTTATAATTATTATTTTTAATATAAACTAATTAAGATTATTATTTATTTATAATTATTATTTATTTAAAATTCAATCATGTAAGAAACTTAATTCAACAATATCTTTCTCCATAAGCCCTTTATATACCAATCTTAAATTCTTAGCTTTTAATATTTCTTTTATATCAGTTTCTTTTATACAATTAGCATATCTATTAGGTAAAAATATACTATATATTTGACCTTGTATACTTGTTTTTAGATCTAATACGATTTTAATTCCATATTTTGTATCTATTTGTCTTATATCAGCAATAGGATATTCGTGATCTTTTACCAATTCTGTTATCTGTTTATGAAGTTTAATATGATGTGTAGCTTGGTTCAGTTTTGATATAATATCCATTTCTAGACCCCCTTAAATGGATATGATATGAAACTGAATCAAGTAACATATCATATTAATGTTCATAAAAGATAATGAAGATAAAAGAGGATATTCTATTGCTGATACAAGACAAATATGGAGATAAAATATGGAATTAAAATGGTATTACATCTAAAAACAAGTATACAAGGCCGGATATATAGTATAATCTTATCAAATAGATATGCTAATTGTATAAAAGAAACTGATATAAAAGAAATATTAAAAGCTAAGAATTTAAGATTGGTATATAAAGGGCTTATGGAGAAAGATATTGTTGAATTAAGTTTCTTACATGATTGAATTTTAAATTAAAATATTTAAATTTCCAAATTTTTTAATTAAAATATTTAAATTTCCAAATTTTTTAAATTAATATATTTTTTAATTTAAATACTTAAATTTCATCAATTAAAATATGATAAAATTAGTATTTTCATTCATCATTTTCATCTTCAATACTACTATTTTCATCATCAATACTAATATTTTCATCTTCAACATTATCTATTTTACTATTTTCAACATCAATACTACTATTTTCATCTTCAGCATTATCAATTTTACTATTTTCATCATCAATATTAATATTTTCATCTTCAACATTATCTATTTTACTATTTTCAACATCAATACTACTATTTTCATCTTCAGCATTATCAATTTTACTATTTTCATCATCAATATTAATATTTTCATCTTCAACATTATCTATTTTACTATCTTCAGCATCAATATTAATATTTTTATCTTCAACATTATCTATTTTACTATTTTCAGCATCAGTATTATCAATTTCATCATCAATATTTTTATCTACAATATCATTATCCATTGTTTTCTTAATTTGTGCTACAAATTCATATTTTTTACCATCAAAATTAATATTTTGACATAATTCAAAGTTTGATGAATGCATAAGACATTCAAATCCTAAATTATTTAATCTCTTTATCATCTCCATTTATAGCGTAAAAAATTATAAGTTTTTATATCAAATAAAACTGTACATATTTACACTTAAATTTTATCAATAAAAAAATATACTAATAAAAATATTTATTAATAAATAACCATGAATCGAACGCAGCTGTATACGTATTGTAAAATTAATAATATTAAAGGATGTGCCAAAATGGGAAAAGTAGAACTTATGAAAATTGTAAAAGAGCATCAAGATAAAAATATTATAAAAAAACAAAATATATTTAATTTTCATGATGATATATTTTCATCAGATAAGATATTAGAAAATAGAATAAACATTTATAAAGCTAATGGAGCATGGAATAATAGAATTGTAGATTGGAGATTTAGTTTAAATAATAATCATTATGATTTAGAAAATTATTTAAAGACAATAGCATTAGATGTAGAATCAAAAATTATTGAAATGAAATATACTCATAGTAATATTGCATTAGTAGCTTCTGTACAATATGTAGAATTAGAATTATCTGGAGAAATAAAAACATATTTTAAACATCATTTTCAATCGAATCAACATACTATTTCTAATAATCAATTCATATCCGAAAAGATTCAGACTATGAATTATGAAATTATATCTAAATTTGATAATTATAATGCAAAAAATACTAAATATAGATTTGATAAAGTATTATTTATAGATTTACAATCGGATAAATACAACCCATTAAACGTAGGTAGCTATATTCCATTACCAGATTGGGTAAAATTGAAAAAATGTTGTATAAACGTAAAAAATATTAAAACAAATAAGTTCACATGTGAAAAGAAAGAAAATTTAGATGCTTTGAATATGCATTAGAGAGTATATTAAATCCTCTATCGCATCATACTGATAGAGCTATTAAATATGATATTACAAAATATGAATCTTTAAATATATCATATCCAGTAGATATAGTACCATTAAATATAAGAAGATATGAAGAATTTTTAAAAGTATCAATTAATGTTTATGAAATTAAAGATACTTTTATTGAATTATACTATTGTAGTGAAAATTATAAAAAATTAGAAAAACATGTTAATATATTAATGTTTAAAGACCATTGTGTAGGTATAAAAAATATAAGTAGCTTATTAAAAGGTCAAGTTCATCGTAAGAATGTAAAAAAATATTATTGTTTAAAGTGTAATAAAAATTATAATAATGAAAAAGCATTAAATGAACATATTGATCAATGTATTCATGATAAAATAAGTATTAAAATGCCTAAATATCCTATAAGAGAATATAAATCTTTTGGTGCCGAACAATATCATCCATATGTTGCAACATGTGATTTTGAATGCACATTGGAGAAACTTAAAGAACAATTTATGAATTCGGAATATATTCATAAGCATATTCCTAATAGTTATTGTTTTACATCTAATTTAATACCTAATGATGATAATTATAAATTTGTGAAGCAACATTTAAAAAGATCGAAAAATATTGACGAATTAATGCAATCATTTAATGAAGAACTTATAAAAATGGGACAATATTATACTAAAGAATATTTACATAGAAATATTAAATTAGAATGGACATTGGAAATGAGTAAATCTGATTATAAAAATGCTACATCATGTCACATTTGTAATAGAAATTTTGAAGAATTTAAATTAAAAAAAGTAGTAGATCATGATCATATTACTGGTAAAGTACGAGGAGCAGCGTGTAATATATGTAATTTAAATTTACGTCTCCCAAAATTTATTCCAATTCTATTTCATAATTTAAAATATGATTCTATATTATTTTTAAGAACATTAATAAAACTTGGTGAAAATTATTCAGATTTAAAAATTATACCAAATTCTTCGGAAAAATATTTAACATTTTCTAAAAAAGTAATTATAGGTCAAACACCTACTTCATATACTATGTGGAGTTGTAATAAATGTAAAAAAAGATATTATATCTTAGATGAAAAATTATGTTGCGGCGAAGAAAAACAAATAATACCTAAAGGAACTCTTATGAATGATATTATTGAATTTAGATTTATTGATACTTATAGATTTTTAAGTACTAGTTTAGATCAAGCTGTAAAAAATTTAGGTGAAGTAAATAATGCATATTGTACTCATTGCAAATCTAAACAAGCTATAGAAAATGTAAAATTTCAACCTATTGATGAAAATAATATATTAAAAGCGAATGCAACATGTAAAATATGTAATCATCACGTTTCTAAACCAATTACATATAAAAAATTTAATAATGTATGTAATACATTCAAGAAAGAAGATATACATTTAGTATTACAAAAAGGATATTATCCATATGAATGGGTCGATAATTATGATAAATTTGAACAAGAAATATCATATGACGAAGTAAATTGGAAATCTGTTTTAAATAATAAAAAAGTTGATTTAAAATTTGTAAAATATATATATGAACATTTTAAATGTAAAAATTTTGGTGATTATCATGATTTATATCTAAAACTAGATTCTATATTATTAAGTGATGTATTTAACAATTTTAGGGAAACATGTTATAAAAATTATGGATTAGATCCCGTATATTATGTATCAGCCCCACAATTAGCGGATCATGCATCATTAAAACTTACAAATCAAAAATTAGATCTTATTATTGATCAAGATTTATATGAATTATATGAGAAAGGTATACGTGGTGGTATTTCAATGATTCCAAATAGATATGCATTATCTAATAATTGTTATTTCTACGACGAAAAATCGCAAAAAACTATAAAATTACCGAAAGAAAAAGCTGAAAAAATAGGTATTTACAATAGTAAAAAACATTTAAGTTATATAATGTATTTAGATTGTAATAATTTATACGGACATGCTCTAAGTCAACATTTACCAATAGGAAATTTTAAAAAAGAATCGAAAATATTTACAATGGATGACATTTTAAATTTATCTGATGAAGGAGATAAAGGATATACATTTGAAGTAGATTTAAATATTCCGAATCATTTACATGATACATTTAAAGATTTTCCACTATGTCCGGATCATTATATTCCAGATATTAATGAATTATCTAATTATCAAAAAGATCTTATAAATAAAGGTATAGGAAATATACCAAAAGATGTAAAACTTGTGAATTCATTAAAAGAGAAAATAAAATATGTTATTGATTATAGAATGTTAAAATATGTAATACAACAAGGTATAATTGTTACTAAAATTCATCAAGTTATATCTTATGACCAAAAACCATGGTTAAAAGCTTATATTGATAAAAATACTGTACTAAGACAAAAAGCAAATAATGATTTTGAAAAAGATTTCTTTAAACTTATGAATAATTCTGTATATGGTAAACAAATGGAAAATGTACGAAAAAGATGTGATGTAAAACTTCTATCTAGCTATAAATCATTTCAAAAACATAAAGATTATGATACAAGAACAATTATTGATGAAGATCATGTATTATTATATCGAAAAAAGAAAACAGTAACATTAAATAAACCAATTTATGGTGGATTTGTAGTTCTTGAATTATCAAAATTATTAATGTATAAATTTTATTATGATGTTTTAAAACCAAAATATCGTAATAATATGAAACTATTAGGAACTGATACTGATTCCTTTATAATTTATGTTGAAACAAATGATATTTATGATGATATAAAAGAAAATATTAATCATTTTGATACATGCGGATATCTTTTAGAATCTATACCTCATGCAAATAATAAAATACCAGGTAAATTTAAAGATGAATATTTAGGTATACCAATTAGAGAATTTGTAGGATTAAGATCTAAAATGTATGCATTTAAAACTGATTGTATTGAAAAGAAGGTATGTAAAGGTATTAGAAAACAAAATATTGAGAAAATGAAATTTGATATGTATAAAGATACATTATTTAATGATAAAGAGACATATGAAGATATATATAATATTACATCGAAAGAATATACATTATATACAATAAAGACGAGGAAAATTGCTCTATCACCGTATGATGATAAGAGATATTTAATTAATAATATTAATACTTTACCCTATGGATATATAGCAAAAAAATGTGATACATAATATATATGAAATAAAATATTAAAAATTAAAAGAAATAAAATATTAAAATTTAAAAAGGATAATATATTAAAATTTAAAGGAGATATTATATTAAAATTTAAAAGAGATTATATATTAAAATTTAAAAGAATAATATATTAAAATTATAAAAAGATAATATATTAAATTTTAAAAGAGATTATATATTAAAATTTAAAAGAGATCTATTTAATTGATAAAGATGATTGATGTATATTTCTTTTCATATGATATTTTAAATAATATTTACTTACTAAACATCCACAAGAACATTTTACTTTCGTGTTTATGCATTCTTTACATTCATAATCAAATCCATCAGATTTATAAGGCTTTTTATAAAATTCATTATATCCTTTTTCTATTTTACACACAGTACATTTTCGTAATTTATTTAATCTTCTTCTATGAACATCTGTTTGTTGATGTTGTAATAAATAACTTTTAACGATTGATTCACCACAATCACAATTTACTTTCTCCATTATTTATATAGGAAAAAATTATATAAGATAAAATTATATAAGATAAAATTATATACTTTTAATTAGATTTAAAACATCTTTTAATTTTGTAGTAATCTGTGATATTGTAGAATTATTTTTACTACAATTAATGTTGAAAAGAGATAAACTAAATTTTTCGGCTTTAACTAAAGTATTTAAATATTCATTATATTCATAGTATATATTATCTTTAAAGAAATAAATTCTATATATTGAAGACACTATACAATATTAGATTTTTCAATCCAAGAATTATGAGATTGATCAAAACCTAGCCATTTTACATATACTTTATTTCCTTTTGTTTTTAATACTTTTTCTACTAAATATATATCAGGATATTTCGTTTTTTGCAATTCATATTCATAAAATGAACCTTGAATATCTTTAAGATGATAAACAATGGGATTAGAATGAATAATTTTATCAATTTCAAAAATTTCTGTGGACCAATTACCAGTATAAGATTTATCAAATACTGATTTTAATTTACTTACTCTTACTTTATCACCAATTTTAAATTTCGGTAAAATAAATGTCTTATCTCTTTTATAAACCGTTTTTAATAATATTTTTTCACTAAAAGTATTCACATCAATAGGTTTCATTTGAATAGTATGATGTGTAGTATGATTATATTCATCTATTAATTTTGGAAGTATATTTATCCATTTATAATTACCTTGAATATCAAATTGTTTCCACATTTTTTCTTTTAATGTTCTATTTAATCTTTCATCTACTGATGCTTTTAATTCAGAAAAAGTAGAATAATGATGAATATTATATTGTTTCATAAGATGTTGAAAATCTTTATTATAAAATTCTTTACCACGATCTGTTTGTAAATTTGTAGGTATTCTCTTATTTTTTAATATATTATTCATAGCTGCACTTACATCTAATCCAGATTTACTTTTAACTGGTATTGCCCATGCATATTTTGAAAATACATCAATAACTGTTAAAATATATGCATATCCATTATTTATTTTCGAAATACCATTTAATTGTCCCGAATTCATTTCTACTAAATCTGCTTGCCATAATTCATCAAGTCCTAATGTGATAACATTACGTCGTGGAAAATTTTTTCGCATAGGTTTATGTAATTCATCAATGATTGTTTCTCTAATATTTAGTTTTTTTTTACAAATTTACTTTTTTTCTTCCCACATATTGCACATACTCCATCTATTCTCAATTTTCCATTTTTGTTATTTCCTCTTTCATTTGAAATGTATCAGTATTCTTTTTACATCTTAAACAATAAGTATCCATTTATATAGCTTCTAATTGTATATGAATAAATATTCTAATCTCAAATGTATAAGGACTAGGATCATGTTTAACATATTTACTATGGCGTAAATATATTTTATCTCCTTTATTGAATTTTAATGGTTGATTTAAATCATATGCATTTTCCTCCTCATCTGGTGATATGACTAAGATATAAAGATATTTAAACTCTGTTTTTGTTATTTTTAAATTGATAACTGAAAAATTATATGGTGCTTTAATATAACTATAACCTTCATCATAATTAGGTAAGTAGAATAGAAATTGTTCACCCATTAAATATTTAACACGTATATTCATAAACGTAAATATATTATTTTTTAAATATCGTAAATTTATTGCATCATAATCTTGAATTGGATCTAAAATAGTATGTACACTATTTTTTAATTGTTTAACATTTACAGCATCATCATCATTTATTCCTGCACCTACTTTATGTAATATTTTACCATGAAAATTATAATTTCCGGATGCACCTATGATAGGTAAAGATGCTATAAGTGATTCAGTTTCTTCAATATGTTTTTTCATTAGATTTTCACTATTTAAATCATTGAGACCATATATATCTTGTGGCATTTATTATAGTACAATGGAAAGGATTAAATGAAGAAGTAATTGATAACCTGCTACATAACTTGAATCTTTAGGTTTAATATATATTTTATCTCCTTTTTTTAAAATAATGGGTAGATTGAAATGATTAAGTTCTTTTTTATCACCTACACCTAATGATTGCACATTGAGAATTAAATCTTTTAAATCAATATTTGATTTAATATGCTTAATTTTACAATCATAAAATATTTCAATAAATGGTAGACTATAAAAGTAAAAAGTATTCATTTTTTTACCTAATTCACCATATAAAATAATAAGATATTGTGCTATATTATTGAGTTGTTTCATTGTTACAACATCATCCTCTTCTATTCCAGCACCTACTTTACGTAATAACTTGTTGTGAAAATTATAATTTCCGGATGTACCTATGATAGGTAAAGATGCTATAAGTGATTCAGTTTCTTCAATATGTTTTTTCATTAGATTTTCACTATTTAAATCATTGAGACCATATATATCTTGTGGCATTTATTATATTTGAAATTTCGGCCCATGTATAGTTCATTGATATCATTTTTAATACAAATATGCATAAATGACCACAAATAAATTCATTAAAATTTTGAATTCTCTCCGCATTATAATATAAATGTTGAGATCCAATATATTTGACTAACTGCGATGGAGGATATCCACCAAATGAATCAAAAATATATTTATGTATATTATTTTTAAAGTAACATATCCAATGTGTTCCGATACTTTTAGATGTATCCATATTTACAACACCGCATTCATTTTTTCGCAATATTTTAGGACATTCATCAATCATAAATACTCCTCGAAAATGTGGAATTTTAAAATATTGAACACATTGTTTGATATCATAATTACTAAGTGGATATGGATATTTATTTATTAATGTTTTTAATATAGAAATAGGATCTATTTTCTTTTTTTTTAAGCCCTGTTCCTTTTTTTTCCATTTCCAAATTATGACGTTTCATTTCTTCTAATTCAGATTTATTTTTCTTACTTGATTGAACACCATCATAAATAGCTTTAGCACCACTTATTAATAATGGTCCTAATGCTGCTAATAGTGCTCCAATAAATCCACCATATTTTCTTGATTGTAATTTTTTAATGGATTGAATGGGTAAATTTAATGACATACCAGATCCTTTCTTTATACTATCATTTTTATCTTTTATTTGTTTAGGTGATAAAAGATCATCAAAATTAATATTTCTAACATCATCTGGTGATAATGTAAAAGTTATAGATCTCACTCTCGACATTTATTACTATATAAAAAAGGGTATTATTTTTTATTATATTCCCCAATTAGGTTCTATTCCCATACCTAATTTTCTTTTTGCAAACATAGTTCCAGTTACTGCAGTAGCATACATTCTTTCTTTCAAATCAGCATCTTTACTAAATATTCGTTTTTTAGCTTCATTTTGTAATATTTTATCAGCTTGATGCCTAGATTCTATATCTTTATGATCTCTATATGCAATATCATGGTATTTACAAGCTTCATCTAATGGATTAATACCTTTATCCCCACGTTCTAATCTATCTTTAAGATTTGTACCAGGACCACAATAATTATATCCTGGAAGATGTAATTCGAATGGTAAATGATTAATAGCCCAATTTAAAATTCCAGCACCATGTTTTTCAGATTTCCAAAATGTATGAGGTATATTATGTAAAAATCGTATAAGGTATGGAATTCCTTTAGGATTATGAGTAATAAAATCCTTGAAAGTTACCTGTAAGCATCTTTATGATACTTACTTTTTCGTTAAAAAAATTATCATTACCAGCTTTTTCTTCACCATGTATCACCAAGTAATCTATCGATAAGCTCTTGTACATCATTCATCCAAACATATTCAACAGGGTTTTTCATTATATTTTTTTATTATACCCATTCCTGTTTTAGGTGATGTAACAGATTTTGTTCTATGTTTTTTTGCTCAGCCCATAATCCTTTAAAGATCTTATTCCATTTTTCTCCAACATTTGATCGAACTTGATTAGTATTTGGATCATAATCTTTAAAAAATATAAGATGTTTTTAATTGCAATTTCTTTATAATTTTCTAAATTCTTCATCTGTATATTCATATCAGATAATGATTTATTTGTTAATAGACCTAATAATCCATTCAATCCTCATATTTTTTCCCTTCTACAATTATATTATTGTTATCAAAGTCCACTTTTGTATCACCAATATATTTATATTTTCCCTACAGGTCTAAAACCAAATGCATGATCATTAGCATTATTAAGATATTCAGTTAATTTAGGTCCTAAATGTGTAATTTTTTCCATTTTTTTCTTTTCTATAGCTTCTATTGCTTTCAATTGTTTTTTCTAATTCTAATCTTTTGGAGTATCTGGTGATTCATATAATTTCTTTTCAAATGATGATTCTGATGGTGTTGATGGTATTGGAAATAAAGTATCAACATCAAAATCATATTTTTTAGGTACTAATTGCTTATTATCATGTTCATTTTCAATAGAATGAATAAGTTCTTTACCAATGTGATCTACTTTACCAACTAAATCATCTAATTTTATCTATAACAGGTTGATCTTCTTTTTTATATTTTCATATTGATTACGATCATGTTGTTTCCATTCTCGCAATGTATCTTTTATTTTTACCTTCTCTTCTCTTATTTTTTTCGGCTTATATTTCGTAAACATTTATAAAGCAAAAAATAATATGTTTAAAAACACAAACAGGATAATATTGTGTCTGTTTAAACAGACAGACAGGAATAATATTGTGTCTGTTTGTTCTGTTTAAACACACAGGAATAATATTGCGTCTGTTTGTTCTGTTTATACACACACTTTTTATATCTTATTTAAAAATAATTGTATTTATTCCTATATTTACCATTATTTAATTTTCGTGTCATATCTATTGTTATAAATCCATATGGTTCATTCAACATTTTTGGCATAATTTTTTAAATTCATCTAATTTCATATCACATCCTACAAATTCATGATAAATATGATTAAGATTAAGATCATCTTGTCTAAAAATATTTAAAAAATTTAAATTATCTCTTATCAATTGCTTAGGAATTTTTGAATATGTTTGTGCTAAATACCAACAATCTATACCTTTATGTCTACCAACGTTGTAAAATATTCTCTTACAACATCTTGTTTCTCTAATATGTAATCGTCGAATAATACTAAATGAATTTTCTTCACATTCATCTAATGGTATGATATCATCAGGATGAGATATAAATGTAATAATATCATTTTCGAGTTTATTACACTTATTCATAAAAGTCTGATATTTATCTTGTTCAAAAGATTTTGAATATATGTATACATGATTAATTTTATCCCAATTTAACCATCCAGGACACATAATATAATTATCTAACAATAAGGATGTTTTACCACATCCACTAGGTCCTATAATAGCACATCTTATCGAAGATGGTAATAATGCTCCATGTTTCAATGTTTCATGTTTATTTCGTAATCTTATTTTTGGATTCCAATCAATTTTTTTGCTCATTTAAATGAGTATAATTTTGAAGCTAAACGGTACATCTTCAACATTAAGTAAAAAACTTAATACACCAATATATAATTTTTCTACAGTTGCATGTGTTGGATTCTATTCTACATTTCTAACACCTAATGTAACATTAAATAATAATAAATTATATTATGAACATAAAAAAGAAACGCATGTTATCATAATTCCGCCAGGGCAATATAATATTGAAAATTTAGAAAAATATATACAATCACAATCACCATTTAATTCAACAAATATTACTATTAAACCACATCGTATTCTTAGTAGAATTGAAATTAAGAGTGGATTTAAATTAAATTTTGATGCTGCAGATTCTATTGGATCATTACTAGGATTTCAAAATCAAATTGTTAAAAAAAACGAACCTACTATTGGTAATAAGGTTCCTAAATTCATTCCTTTTGAAACCATTGATGTACATTTTAACTGTGCTGAAGGTATGATTCTAAAAGAAAATGATGAATTTCATAGAGAAACAAATATTCTAGCATCATTTAAACCTCAACTTAATTATCAAATGCCAATTATTTATGAACCAGCACATCCATTATTTGTACCTGTTTGTAATAAAATGCAACATCTTCATGTTAAAATCACAGATGAGTATAATGAGGAAATCGATTTTAATGGTGCTATGGTTACTATTATTTTAGAATTAAAAAAATAATTTATGTTTTTTTCCCTCATAAATGGATAAAATTGAAAGTTATCAATGGCAATCATTTCCTGCTACTGATCGTAGTAAGAATAATATTGGAGTACCAAATAAAACAACAGATATTTATTTGAATGTAGGTGATGGATGGATGCATTCCGAAAGAGCAGAATTGTACATCAATTATAAAATTATACATAAAAATGGATCTGATTATTCTGCATACGGAGGTAAATCAAATGTTAAACTTATTGATAATTTTGTACCTTATTTATTTTCATCTATTAACGTTACAAAAAGAGGACAAAATATATTTAGATTAGATTATCCTGGTATTACTTCAACAGTTTTACAAAAAAGTACTTTTTCAACAAATGAACTCATTCCATTAGATAATGCTGGTATTAGTTCAAATCCAAAACTTCAACAAAAAGAAGATGAAGTTCTCTATCCATTGAGATTATTAGGTGGTTTTTTCAAAGATTTCAAAGAAATTACTTGGGAAGGAGATTTTACAATATCTTTTACGTGGTCATCGAGTATGAATGATGTATTGTATCGTTGGGCAGTAAAAAAATCAGATGGTAGTTTAGATGTTACAACATTACCTGGAGAAGGAAAAATAGTTATAGAAAATTTTGAAATTAATGTACCAATTGTTTATTATGAACCTTCTTATGCTATAGAATTTAAGTCAAATCTAATAAAAAATCCTATATCTACCATTTCATTCTATGATTTACAAACATTTGAATTAACTGGAATTATTGGAAAAAAGAATTTTGAAATTGATATTACCAATTATTACCATTCATTGCAGTATGATATGCCATATTTTGTTTTCGTAGTATTTCAAACAAATAGAATTGATAACCAAGAAAAAGATTCCAGTGAATTCGATCATTGTTCTCTACAAAATATTTCATTAAAAAATGGTCGAAATGAACAATTTCCATCAGAATTATGGAATATAAACCCACCATCGACTTATAAAAAAGCATATCGTTCATTTACAGAATTTAAAAGAATTACAAATAATAATAATAAAAATGTTGAAATAGCAATATCACCATTTGTTTATATCACTAGATATCCAATTTATTTGATAAATACATACATTAGAAAAAATGTTGATGCTGCTCAGAAAACATCTATGAAAATATGTGCTACATTTCACAATGCTATTCCTAATAACACAATTGGGTATGTTATAATGTATGGTAAAAAGAGTTTAACATATGACTTTCAACATAGTTTAATTCAAGAAAATTTTTAATATAAATGGAGAAAAAAGGATGTTGGTATCAATGTATTCATAGTATTATGAAATGGGTGATTAGAATATTTCGGGCAATGAAAATGGTTCAAGTCACTAAATTGTGACCTATTACATACACTGTCAATTTTGATCAATAATATTAAGTTTAGGCACATTGTAATTTATTTTGACCTATATATTAAGTTTAGGCACATTGTAATTCATTTTGACCTATAATATTAAGTTTAGGCACATTGTAATTCATTTTGACCTATAATATTAAGTTTAGGCACATTGTAATTCATTTTGACCTATAATATTAAGTTAGGCATGAATATAAAAGTTTATTTAGCAAAAGGACCAGGTTGTGGCACGAGTTGCGATCCTGAATTAACAGGACGACTCTTTAATTCACGACTACCATTCCATCATTACTGTGATCTAGCTTGTAACTTATATACCTACGCATATCGTTACAGCACCCACATGCAAATGATGGAATTGGAGCCCTGTGTCCTTTGGACTACGACTTATCGAGAAGATCATGGTAACGTAATGGCCACTCCATTACCAAACACTTCTCTCGCGCAGTGCATTCCACCCGATAAAATTTCGGACCTTCTATATAAAGGACATTACCAATGTTTAGATTCTTATGGATTTTACATACTTTTAGCAATTTATTCCACGCAAACTTGTAACACTAATGTACTAACAAATTAATGAATGAGTGTAATAAAATTTAAATTATAATGTTTATATTTTTTATAATATATTCCTTATCATTACAAATGATTTAAAGTAATAAAACGCTGCATGAAACGCACCAAATTCCCTTCTTTCAACGACAAAGACATACGTAAAGAGTGAAACAGAGATATAACCACTTGAGATAGCGCGACGAAGATGCTCCTGCAGAGAGAGAAGGAGATATGGCCACTTGAGATAACGCGACGAAAAGCGCACCTGCAGAGATAACACGCGTTATCAAGGTATGCTTGCGAATGTATACTCTTGTAAAACTCGTAAAATGTGAATGTTATTGAATGTTTCATTAAATATTATTGAATTATGTTTTCTTTTTCCGTAAGTGATATTTGTTCAATAATTCCTAGACCAGATTTTTTTCCATAATTTTTATGGGACTTATTTCTCAGTGATATTCCTAGACCAGATTTTTTTCCATAATTTTTATGGGACTTATTTCTCAGTGATATTCCTAGACCAGATTTTTTTCCATAATTTTTATGGGACTTATTTCTCAGTGATATTCCTAGACCAGATTTTTTTCCATAATTTTTATGGGACTTATTTCTCAGTGATATTCCTAGACCAGATTTTTTTCCATAATTTTTATGGGACTTATTTCTCAGTGATATTCCTAGACCAGATTTTTTTCCATAATTTTTATGGGACTTATTCTCAGTGATATTCCTAGACCAGATTTTTTCCATAATTTTTATGGGACTTATTTCTCAGTGATATTCCTAGACCAGATTTTTTTCCATAATTTTTATGGGACTTATTTCTCAGTGATATTCCTAGACCAGATTTTTTTCCATAATTTTTATGGGACTTATTTCTAAGCAATGTGGAAATTCGGGATCTCATTTTTCCACAAAATTTCGACGCTTAAAAATAGGTGATTTTTGGTGGAAATGGGGAAATATTATAATAAACTATTGTATATTTACATATTTTACGATCATTTTAATAATAATTGCGTAAAAATAGAGGTATTCTCAATCATGAAAAAATGTGGGTGTTAAAATCTGGTCCAGGAGCCCCCTATACCATACTACTGAGTGATGTATTGCATTTAAAAGGATAATTTCTATGCTTTAGTAGAGTATGTGATAAATTAATATAGATACATTTGTGGCAATAACTGCCAACTGACTTCTCCCACAGACTGTCCCCCAAAACTGAGAATGAGCTAGGTGTCCAGTGACTTACCGCCATCCTGGAGCAATTTGTAGATTCCTTACTTTTAAATCTCATGCCAGAGTATCCGGAAGCAGTGCCGGCAAACTGTAGTAAGATAATTACCTTGCCCGCGACCTTTACAACCTACCCTAGATCCTAAGAGCAGCGCATTCTTTTGTGCTACCAAATCCGCCGGTTTATGTCCAGTTATCAACAGAGTACGAAATCCACGTTGTTGGGTGTATAAATGTACGAAAGCAAAAATCAATAGAGTCGAAAACATCCATAATACCATCCGTTACCATTTCTTCTAAACGCTTTTAAGCTGTCTGGTGAGGCCATCGGATAGGAGGATATTAAATTGCGGCAGTCCTTCAGATTGCGCTTCTCTTTATCGAGATGCGCTAGGTCATTGTTGTCCGGAGCGCTACCTGTGTGAGCGTTTACAAAATCTCTTTTCATTATGGGAAGATTGTCTTTTTTTTCAATGATTCTTTCTTCATCACAAGACTGCGACTTACTCTCTTCGTTGCATGTAATGTATTGCCGGCGAGTATCTTAATGCGTTTGTTCGTGCTCCATTTCTTCTTATTTCTTTGTTGTTTACCATTGCATATCGGCTGCCTCGTGTTCTCTGAAGTGTCCACGTGTTCCCATTAAATATTATTCGCTCCCGTTCTCTTCTCTCTTCTACTTTGTGAGCGTTTTGTGTGTGCTCCCCTCTCAAACAGAACGTTTTTGTGTCTCCTGCACGTGCGCGCGCCCGTACCCTTGCGCGTCGGATACATTTCCTCCCCTTCCCGTTGTTGTTTCCGTCGTTTGCTGGATCTCGTTTGGGCCTTTCGTGTCTTTGTGAGATTCTGTGTATTCGTGACATCTCATTATCCAACGTTGGCTTCAGTCTACCCCCGTCCCTTCCTCACCGCAG